>APFE031562072.1:39393-63015 GCA_000404065.3 Pinus taeda | reverse complement strand
GGGAAAATCGTCATAACTTTCTTTTTGAGCATCGGATTGAAATTTCGTAAGAAGGTACAGAAAGAGAACAGACTGTAGTTTTCATTTATATATTTTTCAGAGTCAAAGGTTGAAACAGTGACACGTGGCACGTCATACAAGTTCGCTCTGATACCAAATGTTATGAAACCAGCTCAAGAAAAGATAGAAAAGATAGATCAACGACTTAGAATTCAGCCTCTTCGAGGGGGCAACCTCCTTTACATTACATAAATAAACAATTCTTCTATGATACAAATGAAAAGACCTCCTTTCTATATATAGGAGTCTAAGGGCTCATAACATAACCAGAGCCGACATAACAATAATAATGTAAGGGCACAATAATAATAATAGTGGGCTTCTCTGGGGCACCATAGTAACAATATGGGCACTACATGGGTACATGAATATAATAAGTGGTTTGTACTAATAACAATAAGGGGTGACACTAGTAGTATAGGGGCCTAACAATATGCATATGGAGATCTTTCTCCTCTAGGTCACTGAAAAACTCTCTACACCCTATCATGTGGAATGAGGCACTAGAATCCAAGAACCACATGCTCCCCATCATTATGCTTGCCATGCATGCGATAAGGGTGAAGTGAAGCTCGAACTGTGATTCCAAGGCTTCACCTGTTGCTCTTCCTGCGGTCTTCTTACTCAACGTTTTGTATGGACACTTCGTGGCATAGTGCCCAAATTCAATACAATTGAAGCATGTTATTTGGATAAGTCTTTCTTCTTGCCCCCTTGGCCGGATTCTAGTTTGGTTTGAGATTTCTTCCCTTTGACCTTCTTTCTTTTTCTAACCAATGCAATTTCTTCTTCATCCTTTCCCTAGGATGAGGTTCCATATCTGATATTTCCCCTTATCACCTCTTGTAACAAATCAGATCATAAGCGTTTCAAATTCGATAATTTCTCCCTCTCGTTCACTGAGTCCTGGTAGGTATGCCAACTTTTGGGAAGGCCTAGAAGGGCTACACTTACCAAGTCATCCTCTACAACATAAATTCCAACCCCACCAAGTTCATCATGAACTTGTGTATATCTACTCATATATTGTGAGATAATGTCATTCTTTTGGATCTTGATATTTCAAAGTTTGTCATTGAGTGCCAACTTCCTATGGTCACTGTTGTTTTTGAACAATTTTGTTAGTGCCTTCCAAATTAAAAAATGAGTTTCTTTCCCATGGAGATTTGGTACAATGTGGTCTCATACTCCTTCCAATATTATTCTCCTCGCCTTGGTTATATCTTTCTTCTATTAGGCTAGGTTATGTGCATCAGATTCCGCTAGTTTTGGAACATCTTTCTTGATGTATTCTAGCAAGCCACTATCATAAAACACCGCTTGCATGTTATCCTTCCATGTAATGAAATTAAAGGTGCCTTCTAAGGCATACTCTAGCCTTAGCCCATTGAAGGTCATCTTCCCAATTCTGAAGAGATTTTTCTACACTGAACTGCAAATTCGAACCTCCTGAGAAACAACTTCAAAATTCCTATTCTAATGTGAATCCTACTCTTTTACCATGTAGAAATTATGATGTATATTTGCAACTGCTCATTAAATTTTTATCCAAATCATAAGACACAAACCTACTCTTGCGAAATTCAATTCAAAATTTAGAACATCAATCACAAAAATTCAAAGAGAAATAACACACATGCACATAATATTTTTCCAAGGGAAAGCAATCTGCCAAAAAAACCCCTTTCCTTGCTTGCATTAATTTGATGAATAAATACGTATTACAATTGTTTTGCTCAACTGGGAACAACCTACAAGTGAATAACCTATCTCTCTGCTCACTAAGAAGATCTAACCCAAGCTTAGTCAATTATTGCATCTGCTTGAGCCCTTATTTCCTTGCACAATTCTTGAGGAAATTAGGCTCCTATTATTTATGAATTTCCTCCAATTGAATGCACAATTCCCAAGGTTTATCCTTTGACTGCATGCAACACTTGTACACTCAATAGTAGTCTACAACTGATGATACACTGCCTTGGAATCTCCACCACAATTGGGGAAATCGAATTCTCTACATGCACTAGCTGTTTTGGGCTAATTGATCAGTTAACTAGATTATCAGTGAGTTAGACCGAAGTCCCACTACACAACTAACCTTCCACTAGTTCCTCCAATAGTTAGAACTAGTTTAACTGAAAACAACTTGAAATAAATGACCTTGATTGCTACAAATTTAGCAATCACACATGCTTAACTGGACTCCAACTCCTCTAACTCGAATTTACTGAGTTAACTGAGAGACAAGAGTCATGTCACCTAAGTTAACTGCATCCAAGTTGTCTATTGATGTGGAAATTCAAATTTTCTCAATTTAACCAAGGCAAAATCAATTTGAGATTTTCTTGCTGCATTTTTCAACTAGAAACTGATTGGGTTCTAATTATAAAGATGCAATGTGTACCTTTTGTGTGTGTTGCACATCATGGAGATCAAAATATTGCTCCATTTGTAGTATCCATGTTATCGAATCCTTGCCATCAAACTTCCTCATATCGATCTTTGGAATGTGGTGGTTCTTAAACCCAACATTAAAGTCTCTAAAATCATAATTAATATTCCTTTTATCCTCATTATGGTTTTCATGGAATAACTTGTCACCACTAGGAAGCCTTTCTTGCAACAACTTTGTCAAACCTTCCATGTTTTCTTTTAAACCATTCATGTCACCTTTTATTTCTATTTTAAAATCGTCAATGTCACCTTTTATTTATTCTTTTAAACCATCCATGTCCCCTTTTATTTCATCTTTGGTTGCTCTTTGTGAGAGCGAAATTTGTTGCACCTCATCCCGTAATTTTGATATATCATGTTGCAATTCTTCCTCTTTATGCATCATAGTAGAGCTTTCTGAGGGCTTAATTGGTGTAGAATTATTTTGTATGGGAGGCATTTTAGAACCAAATAATGATATCTTTGCTTCAATATGCCCTAGGAATCACTTCAAACTGATTTTTCAAACAAAAGTTATGCAATTTTTAAAAAAGACACACATTTTTCTTGCTTTTAGGAGCTCGACCTTGAAACGGTTGTAACTCTGTAATTCACGCTCTCCAAGCTCTGAAATTTCATCTTGTGGTATCCCTCTAAGTCTTCTTTCCAAACCCACAAGTCAGACTGAGATTGGATTCGTCAAGAAATTGGTATGCCCAATCTCCCACGATGACCTGATTATAGACTAGTTCAGTAGAGAAAATTTGTACGAAATTCCATGTGTCACTGTTTCAACCTTCAAACATAAAAATGATACACGAAAAACTAAAGTCCGTGCAATTTTAGTCACTTTTTACAAAATTCAAATCCGATGGTCGGATAGAAAGTTATGATGATTTTCCCTAGGTTACTTGTTTGTGATTGAATTCTGGAGCCTACAGAAACCCTAACTTATTCAAACCATGTCTCAGAAACTGTAACAAACTAATATCTAATTTTTTTACACAAAGTTCAAAAAGATTTCAGTTCCATGTGGCCAAAATTTCAGCTTTTGAATCCTCGTAGAGAAAAAAGTTATAGTGAAAATTCCAAGATGGCTTGTTGGAAGCAGAGAAACCCTAGAATCCAAAGCTCTGATACCAAATGTTATGCAACCAGTTCACAAAACAAATAAAATATAGATCAACGACTTAAAAATTATGCTCTTCGAGGGGGAAACCTTCTTTAGATTACATAAATGAACAATTCTTGGATGGTACAAATGAAAAGACCTCCTTTGTATATATAGGAGTCTAAGGAGTCACAATATAATCATAGCCTACATAAAAATAATAATGTAAGGGCATCCCGGATGCCAGTGAGTAGTCCGGAGAGCAGTATGAAGGCGGCGTGGAGGGTGGGTGCGTGGCCAATCACCGCTGCCAGATGGCCTCGCAGGAGGTATGAGTTATTGTTTCACACTAACATCTTAAATACTGCATTAACGCAGCTCCTTCCCTCTCGCCAGTATGATAGTTTATTTGCAATGGTGCTCTACCTGGTCTTCACTCTTGTTCCCCCCATGCGCTCATGTTGGTCTAGCAAGGTTGAAGCTCCTTGCTCTCGAGACAGATCAGGGCATTGTCTGGCTCTAGATCGAGGCGCTGATACTTATCAGTGTTTTCATGCTCCAATTCATCTGTTTTGCATCTTCCTCTGTCGCCACTTCGCCATCCCCTCATCGGCTGTTTGTTTCGCTCACTTCAAAATGCCCAGAGTGCGCTCAAGGATGGGTTGTAGAAGAGGCAGCTCCCGAGGCTGTGTCTCCCACTAGCCTTCCTCCACAACCTCGAACCCTTCGTCTGAGGCTACAGATTTCTGCTTTGATAGATATCCCACGACCAGAAGTGGTCGTGGCAGGGGAAGAGGGCAATTCATAACAGAAGTGAGCTCTCACCACTCCCATTCGTACACGGCTCTCTTCCGCTTCCCCTGTACTCTAGGAAATTCCTCCTTCATTGCGTCAATCACCATAGAGTTGTGTGAGGCTGTTGTGGGTTCGGGGGCTGTCAGTTCAGGGGCTCCTCTGGAACCGAGAATGGAAAACCAGAACGTTTCCTCGCCGATTGCGACTTCTCAGAGAAGGGACACAGGTGGCTCTGCAATACTGGATTCAACCACCCATGCCGGCCCGAGCGATCCAGCAGGAGGCTGTCCTTCAAGTAAAGAGGGCCAACCCTCTGAGTTTGAAGACCCAGACCAATTCGGGTGCCGCATTATTGAAGAACAACCTCCAACCTCGCATGAAGATTGAACAGGTCTGCGCCTTTTGGTTTTGTTCAGCTGCTAAAGGAAGTCGCTCAATCCCCTCCAGATACATAGTCATCTCATGGTTTTTAGCTCCCATAATTAGGTCTTTTTCAACTTTTTACTTGCTGATTTCCCCTACGTGGGCGACATTCTCCTGTTTGTTGGTTACTGTCTTGGTTCATGCTGTTTACATGTCAGATTTTGGTCATTACCTTGGTATTGAGTTTTTGATTGGCTCCAATCATTTTGTCTCGGTTTCAGTTATGGTTTTCAGTTATATGAAGTCCTGAGGCAAGTCATTATGCAGGTCCTCTCGTCAGTTTATCAAGCGATTTTTTGTAAGCATGCCATCTCTTGGGCTAGAACTCTCGAGGCCTTTGCCTCTCTGTAATCATATGTATCAATATAGGAGTAGACCAATTAAGAAGGAAAAAATAATAATAATAATAATAATAATAATGTAAGGGCACAAAAATAACAACATCGGGCTTCTATGGGGAACAACAATAACAATAGAGAGATACACTAACAATAACAATAAGGGGGATATACTAGTATTATGGGGACCTAACAATTCTCGCCATTGTTTATTTTTTTATTGTTTTAAGAATTCGTTTGTAGGTAGTTTATGTACATGGTTAAAACCTACACTAACAAATAATCTCCTTCTTTCCTAACAACTTATATTTTTCCTTTAGGTTCTCTAATCTTGTTCATTTAATTGCATAATCTTGAGAATCATACGAAGGATTAATTATATCAGCTACAAAATTAAGGTGGATCTACACCCACAATTATTCCGCCAACTATACATATGTCTCTTCTAATGTGAATAATCTCTTTTGATTTGGGTATGTTTTATCGGCCATCTCTATATCTTCCATAAGGTTTTCTTGCCTCATGGGTAGTGAAATGCTACATTGTGTAAATGTCAAAGTCAATCCAAAATTGGGTACCCATATGTACTCAGGAACACTAAAGGGATGAGATAACATGTGGACACCCCACATGTCCCAAATGTTTGTCGTTCTAAAGTAATGTCCATGAAATAATACACAATGATTGTCTTCCATGTATCAAATTTCACTTAGGAGAAACCTTTGGGCTCGTAGTTATAGCTGATTCCTTATTAGCCATAAGATTCCCAATCTATATAATGGAGAAGCCTCCTCTCATTTTATCATTAGGTCATAGAGTTGGTAGTTTTGTGCATGCTCTTATTTTGTGTCTTTAATGATCTACAAAATCAAAAGCAAGCTTCCTATGAGAAAGTGAGGTAGTCCAAAGTCTGCAATGGGATAAATTCGCTCTACTACCACATTTATATTATGACCTTTAGGATCATAACATCTCTCTCTTTGATCCAATTTAAGAGTTTGAATATGTAAAATATTTGGAGCTATCATATGTATTCAAGGTTGTGATCCTTGGTATAGATAGTAAGAGAGCCAAACCTTCACATATCAGTTTTTGTAACCAATTATTTTAATGAGTGTTATCTTTTTTTTCTACAATTTCTATGGCATAGATCTTTGAGAGCTTTATTTTTTTTGGCTCTGCGATTTTGAAATACTATTTTAAATTTGCTAGTTTAAATATTTGAGTGAGTAACCATTCATTTATATGAGGAAAGAAATGTAATAGGTAGGATATAAGAAAATTTCATATGTGATGTGTAATTGCCATTATGCATGCCAAGGAAAGGTGAAGTTACACTGATTGTTCAGTAGTAGGATTTCACTCTCTTGGCTCAATTCTAAGGTTTCCCAACCTAGTTCATATATTGAAATTGGACCCCTCCATGGATGCATTAACCTCTCTAAAATCTTTACTTTTAATAACTCTCTTTCTTCTCTTAGAGGCTTTAGAGCTTTTTCTCTTGCCACTTCTACTTCTTAATAATGTAGTCTCATAGTTATTTCTAAAATAATTTCTATTGAACATTGGAAATCACCACCCATTTATCCCAGTGAAGTCTATAAATTCAAATGGTGGAAGTACAAATCTCGCTCTTTCATTAAAGTTCATTTATTAAATATCACTTTTACTACAAACAACGACCCGATCCACATAAATTTGTTAGACGAAGGTCTCATAGATTGGGCTAAAAGGCATGGTTATCAATATATACATCTAGGAGTTGTAAAGTTTGGTCCAAACCCTTTGGTTAGACCATACATCCCTATTTCATATTTAGGTTGTGTGATAATCACTCACTATAACAAATTCTTTGATGTATTAACATGTGAGTTTCAAGCCCCTTATGCGAGGGTCCATCTTTTGTAACTAAATATCCAAAATATATAGTATCCCTTGATGACCCATACATCCATGGTCTTTTGAGAGCCTCCACATTACCTGCAAATTTTATATGAATTCTAAATCCCGCACAATCCAATTAAAATGTGTGGACATTATTTGATTTAGCAATGATACTTTTCCCCATATTCAGAAAATTGTCCTCACCACTTCACACATGTAGAACATGGTGGAAAAAGACACTTCCAAGAATTCCCAACCCATAACCTTTGGCTAGATAAGAATATCTTATCCAACTATATGGGAAAATAAGTATTAAAGTTTCAAAACCCAAATGATCCAACAAACCCTCATGCAAAAGAGTATCAAAAAGCCTATTCTATTTCAGCTTTCTTAAAGATCTCCATCTTTCAAATTCTCATTTCTCTATACACCCTCTATAATGCATACACGTGCACAACTTCTTAGCTTGGTCAAAAGAAAGAGTTAGGGCATCTTAGAAGATGTTTAGATTATCCCATCTATCAAGAAAAATAAATAATATTCATGGAAGAAAATCCTTGAAAGCACCCATAGTAAACTTAATGATGCTTTCTCTTATCAAGAGAAGGCTTAGGAACTACAAAAAGACATCCTACAAGAGAAGAGTCTTTCCTCCCAGGAAGAAATATTCAACTACTAGTTTAAGACAATATCTAGATGACTTAAAAACAAGAAAATACTACTTACCTAGTAGATCATCGACCCTTAATGATACAATAAACGTTGAATCCAAATTGTTAAATTGAGGGAATTTATAATCTAAACCCACACCTATGAACTAGAGGATATCCATAGAGATGTGCTTAGGATAGTAGAAGAAGAAAAAATAGAAAAAGAAGAGATCAAGCAATTCTCCCATAAGCTTGATGTTGTGTCTCGTCCTAAAATCTCATATTAATTAAATTATATATATATATATATTATATATATATATATATATATTATATATAATTATATATATATATATATATATATATATATATATATTATATATATATATATATATATATATGGGCAATTCAATTAGTGATAATTGTGTTATGAAATATGATATAAATCATGAGATTCAAGGTTCAAATCCCTTGTGGATCAAGCCAACAATAAATATGTGCATGTGAGAGAGATATTATGTAGGGAAAAGCTCATTTATGAGCTTACTTTGAGGCAACTTCTTGGGATGGTTAAGATATGGATTTGGCAGTACACTTGGCCTTGATTATGGAGAATTCATGGGGCACTTTTCACTCATTGTACTAGATTCATCATGTTCTTCACTATTTATATATGCTCCACCATGGTCTCAGGGTGGCGGAAAGGTGGTGGTTTTGTGGCTGACAACCTTCGGTTAAATCGTTATTCTGTCCATGGTGGACAGTAATTAAGTGTGCTACAGTCACGGGAGGTCTGTTTACATTGTTATTTCCACAATTGGTCATAGAAGGGTTGTGTCATTTTATGAAAAGAGCTGGATAATACCATGTCCTTTAGTCTTTTGTTGTTTGGTTACCAGCTCTCCATCAGGGTGTCTTCAGTTTCACATTGGGTGTCAATGTTATTTGTTTTATTCTTACATAAATTGGTGATCGGTCCGTCCTTCGAATTGGCGACATCCTTATCCTCGGTGACACTACAAACCCTTGACCTTGTTGAGATTTTGTTTAGTTGTCCAGTGTTGGTCTGTGGAGTGTGGTATCCGGGTACCTTCTCCATTTGGTTCTGAAAAAAGGTTATGGTTTCACTAGTTCCTCACTAATCCAAACATCTCAAACTCTGACACATTCTCGTCCTCACAAAATTTGAGATTCTGGGCAGTCGGGGCAAACAATGGTTTTGGATTGCAACGGGCTTCAAGTAATTCGCTTTTGCACACACTTAATCCTCTATAGTGTTGTTGTTGATTCTATGTCTCATGTTATAGTGGGGTTTTACCATCTTGTCGTCAGTCATAACTTGTTCGTTTGTGTTATAGTGGGGCGTTACCATCCTGCCAATAGTCATAACTTGATCATTCAGTTTGTTAATGTCGTCGTCTTATGCTTTGTTTGCAGGTCTTATGCAGAGATGGCTCCTCGCCAATGACTTCCCAACCGTAAGGGTGGTGCCCTTGAGACATCCTCTTCCAGACATCGTTCTTTATTCAGGTGGGAATTAATGGAATTTTTTTTTGATTTGACTCCCCTTGAGGTTAGAAAGGAAATTATTCATTTGGATGCTAGGGAGTTCAGGAATCGTAAATATCATTTTGATTTAGAAATTGGTGGCAATAACCTTAAATGGGTTCCCGATTTAGGGAAGTCTAGGAAGAGATGATTGCACTTCCTTCACTCAATAACGTTGCACTGCTAGTTGGAAACACTACTTAGCATGGTAATTTGTGATAAGTAGGTTGATAACTACAAGCTCTTTGCAAGACAGGAGGAGATTAAGAGAATATTGAGAGACATCATGTACAATTTGGATGACATCATGGTCATATTAAATCGAGTGGAACACCTCGAAGTCTCATATTTAGAGACTCACTCCAGTGATCATTAAGACGAGGATGCAGGCATCAATGTTCCACCTCTGAACACTTCCCATGCAAACTCTATCATTTTGGATTAACAAGTCCACCATGCAATTCGTTCTAGTCTTTTCTATTGAAGGTTCTCGTTTTTTTGTAAACAATATAATATTGTTTTGTCAATAATGCCAGTCATTTCTGATTGTTTACCTTGCCATTTCAATTCTGGCATTTTGTTTGCCTCAGTTAGAGCCTAAAGGATCACCTTTGTGTAATCTAGGGTAGTCCCATCTTGTAATCGTTTGGCTATGTTTAGTCTTTGTTTTGTTTTGTTTATCCTAGAAGGCAATCAGGGTCCTCTAGGTTAATTGCGAGCACGAAGGATTCCCAATGTAATAGCACTTGATATCAATAGAGACCAGTTGAAGAAATCTACAAAAAAAAAGTGTGTGAGAGATATTATAGTTTTTAAAAATTTTCTAAGAAAATAAATTAAAGTATTTTTTTAATATGATGAAAATCTTATTTTATTTCAATTTGATTTATATTTAATTTAAATAACATGTAATATTTATCAATACAAATATTATAAATAAAATTTATAATACCTAATCATTTAAAATTGAATTAAATGATATATATAAAAGATGATTAAGATGCTATCTTCTAAAAATCTCTATTAAAAACCTCCCTTATCCCCTTTTTTTTCTTCTCCAAATAAGCCTGAGCCTAGGCTAGGGCTAGTCTCAATGGGATGTTATCACCACGATTATGTGAAACTTGGTCAAGCTTAGATGCCCCTTGGAATAGTTGAATTCTTCAAAAATGACTCACATCTCTGATCCCTCTCATAAAATTTGAACATATATTTGAGTAAAAATTAAACTCCATATAAACCAATTACTCTTCACCTCATAAATAAATAAAATCTAAATCTACTTAATACTATTGTGTTTATGTTTTTATAACTTGAAATTGAAAATGGACGAAAATGTCTTTAAACTGGTATAAATCTTTTAAAGCTATTAGCACAATCATGTGGTGTGAAAATCATCATAAACTATATAAATAAATATTGACACACTTACGGTTTTAATAATATTTTTTATATTTTGATTTTGGATTTTTATCATGTTGGTCACTTCCATTCAAATCTTGTCTTAAGTTTTTTTTTATCTGGAAAGTGGAAGTTGGTAAAGATGTCATCTTAGATCAATGTAACTATTTTAAACTAGTGTGAATGTAAATTGAGAAAAATATCATTAACATTAAAAAAACGTTGATGCAGATACAACTATGCTATTCTTAATATTAATATTGATACATATAAAACTATATTAACTATATTAATGTTTATTGTATTTTGATTGGATTATTTTATATTTTTTGTTCTTTTAATTATGGTATACAATTAATTGGATTGATATTTTTTACATAGTGAGGTTTTAACATCAACTTTTTAACAAAATTCATAATTTTAATTTTTTTTAATTTTTAATTTTTTTTTTTTTTTTATCTAAAGTAATACGAGTGAATTTATTATTATTATGATAGAAACTTTTAAGTATGTTCTTTGTTTTAAAGATAGTATTCAAGGTAAAGAACAATGTATACTTAGTATGCTTAAGAATGTAAGATTCAAATCTATAGGTTTTAACCCCATACAAAAATTACCTGCATACAAATTTTAAAACACGGAAAATAAACAATGCGAAAGCATAACACATAAAACACATATACACAAATATTTTTCCCTGGATCCCAAAATCGGGACTACTAGCTTGATTTTTCATTATGTTCCTTTCAATGTTACAATACATATTTATACATGCAGAAGCATCCAATACCATGGACTGAAAACCATCGCGTCCAAAACCATGTGCAAAAATCATGCACAAAACCATAGGTAGGTCCGCCCAACCTAATATAGGGTCCAAAAAACAAAATCTTCCGGGGTGCTACGTTGGACCCCATAGAGGGAGGTTACCTGCACCCTTTAAACACCCTGTGACCCCCCGCTACGCAATCGGCCCAACGAAGGGGGCTCCGTCTCCCCTCTAACCCACCCAATGAACTAGGGTTAATCGTGGAAAAAATATAACACAACCCAATAAAATCAAGGATTAAAAACACATGTTGGATTCCTAGCAATAACTTGGTAATGATGATACCATAACTAAACCCTAAACCCTAAGGATATTAATTTCTATATTGAAATTTACACTCTCACTTTAATTCCAGGTAGCTTCAAAATGTTAAGTTTAAAATACAGAAGATTATCCATTATAGACAAATTAAGAGACCGTTGGTGAAGTGGTTAAAGTAGATATGGAATGTTGTTTTTTTCAATAAGTTTCAATAGAAAGGTAATGTTGTGAGGAAGTTGCAAGGTGTTGTATATAAAAAAACTTTATTTGTGAATAAAACAACATGGTTGATTATAATGTGGGCAAATAACATATAGCCTTGAATAATGCCTACATCACTTCAAGTGATCGAGAGCCACTCGTAACTCCCCATATGACCCTCCTGTTTTCATGGCTTACCTCGGTAGCCTAATGCATTTTCGACCAAGGTGTTCCCCTGCTGCACTCTGTCGCAGCTTGTTCGAAAGACGCCATGGTTCTCCTGATGCACGCCTCTGTCACAGCTTGTTGGAAAGACGCCATGGAAGCTGCTTCAATCCTCTCCTCTGCAATCAAGATTCCTCCATGTTGGATCCTCGATGCAACAACACAGGTATGGAAACCGAGCTATACACTATTTTTAATGTGCTGACATCTCACTGTATTGATAGCATTCTCACTGTGTTTTTGGTTTCTTAAATGTTTTAGAGTTCAATCAGGAGCTGGAATACACTAACGAGGACTCCCTGGGCAAGCAAATTGCGAGTCCAGCTATACATCCAGAATGTATTGGACGGACGCAGGCCGCCCAATTGGATCAAGGTAGGGATTCCATATTGCCCCAAGCGTGTTTGAATTGTGTTTATGGCAGATTTCAGGAAACAATATTAGCAAACAAGAAACATAAGAACAAAATGAAAAGTGAAGTCTTACAACCAGTTGCTGGGTGAATATACTCGCTTGCTTGACCTCTTCTCTTGTGCGGTAAAACAAGTGTCTTTTAGATTGCAGTACTACATTGTACGCCTTTTACTTGCTTTCCTATCTGTCCTTTAAAAAAAGTCAGACATCCCTGACAATTATGCATTGTGAATTTGTTTCAACATCATAAAATCTCCCTCATAAGCTCTCCGGTACTTTTGTATTCATTCCCTATTTGGGGACATCTTGTTTCTATAGATAAACGAATTCATGTTATATGGGATCAACCTATATATATATCAACACTAAGCCAGTGCCATGTGAAAATCTTATAATGGACATTGTCCACTTTCCTCTAATCAATTAAAATTTTGCAATCCTCATTCAAGGAACATGGAAATGTAATGGTTAAGGAGTGTGCCTGCCAAAATCCAGTATATCTTTCTCTATTAAATTATGTGTTACTTACTGAGAAACCATGTTTCCTTTTGGCATCTAGATTTTCCAGTTGGGTTTCATAATATTGATGATTATTCTTGTAATATGCTAGGGCAATTTTTTGCACTTAGGGTTTCTTAAGTGACTAGGGTTCCCAACGAATTTCTCTTGTTGTGCAGAAATAACACAAATAAATCAAGCAGTAATATATATGAATAATCAATATGACATTTAGTAAGTAGCTCTGCTTTCTTAACCAACACAGTATACCATTCAATACACTGTTATAGCTCAGCCAATCAATAGTTCCAGTTTAGTTCCAAAATCAATAATTCCAATATAGTACCAGAATTCAATAGGGCTTAATTAGTAAGTTATTGTGCTCTAATCAGAGACCTGAACTGATCTAGGTTAATCCACAGACTTGAACAATTCCTTGACCAGGAATACTATCCAAATGGCCTCGGGATCTACCCCCTGATTTCCCTCAGAAAACTCCCCCGAATCCTGTTACAGGATGGTACTCAAGCTCATGCAGAGGGCGGTTCAGATCCTGTCACAAGGTAAGTGTTGCCCTCATTCTGCCTCAGTAAGTCCTTTTCGAGTTCTGTTCAGATGCACAAGCTTCCCCAGGGACTGCGGACCTGCGATAGGGCATAAATATCCTTCCTGTACGGTCTTAGAAACCCTCCAAATCTCTGTTACAGTGGCTGACAGCCTCAGGATATTACAGAGAGAAATAGCGGCCTCAGGAAACCTCTGGGAATTTTCTGCAGATCTGTGACAGCCTGTGTCTTGTGGCTGCAGTCTGTGCCACTGAATTGCCTTCGAAGAGCAATTCCCCTTTATTGAGGAGTCAGGACTATAGTCTACAGGGATTGAGAAGCTACTTCGTCCTTTGGGCCAGTTAATCCCTCGGGGACATTACAGGTTCAACAATCTTTGCTTGGAGTTTGTGCCACTGTCTGCTCTTCTCTGCTCTGAAAAACATGCCACTGACAGACTTCCAGATCTTGATTTTTGTGCCACAGAACCAGCAGTTACTTCCTTGAATTTGAGGCCACAGAACAGCATTAAATATCCTTGAAACTTGTGCCAGCAACTAGACTTTTCTCACAAAAATCGAGCCTCAGGTTGGTAGATCTCTTCCTTGAAATGTGCACTGACAGAGGAGTTATTCTCATCGATTTTCGAGCTACACAGACTGATTTTTCCTCCCTGAAAACTGTGCTGTCAGACCAGCATTAAATGCACTCTGACCTCCTCTCGATTTCAGTGCTGCTAGCCTCAAATTTCACGCTGATTTTCAACTAGAAATCTGCACTGGAAGGGACTGATATACTCCTGCCACTCCTTGAACTGCGTGCTGCTCTTCTAGTCTAGAAATACATGCCTGCTCTTTTTCTCCTTGTTGTAACTTGTCCCTCCAGCAAATGGTGCTATCTCAGCCTCGTTCTTCTCCACTTGCTATAGATTCTTTCTTCCAGCAGAAGCTATCTTAGCCTCTATCCTTCTTGTTGAGATCAGGTACATATAGTACTTCTTGCAAATGAATAGTGTTACCTTGATTAAATTGAAGGGTAACATTCCCTACTCCCTTCATGGGATAGGTGGCATCGTCTCCAAGGATGATCTCCAAGTTTGTCTCCTTTTCTATTAGATTAGAGAGGGCTTCCTTGTATCCGGTGAAGTGCCTTGAGGCACCACTATCAATCAGCCAATTTTCCAAAGTGTTCGGAGGAGAGGCAGTGGAGAGGGCCGATATAAGATAGTACTCTTTTTGCTTATTGTTAACAACATTGGATTCTTCATACCAGGAGTTCCTTGATTTCTTAGAGGGTCGACCATTTCTTTGATGTCCCACATTCCTTTTTCCCTTGCCATTGGACCTGCCATTCCTTTGATCGTTGTTGTTGAAGTTTCCCCTGGAATGATTGTGATAATCATCATGCGATGTATCTCTTCTATTTGGACATTCCCTTGCATAGTGGCCAAACTTATTGCAAATAAAGCATCTTCCCTTCCTTCCATTTTTGAATCCTGGTCTTCCTTGACTTTGCTTCTTTGAACCTACATTGTTCTCCCTCTTGGCATGAGTGGAGAATGCAGTGGGGTTGCTTCTATTAGAAGACATTTCTTGCTCCACCATTCTTGTTTCTTGTTGAATGCATCTCAACATCAATTCTTCAAACCCTGGAATTCGATCGTTGTTGAGTATAGTGGTTCTAAATACATCCGACTAAGGTGGGAGTCCTCCAAGGGTGGTGAGAGTAAGTTCCCTGTCAGGAATGACTTCTCCAATTGAGAGTAGATCATTCTTGATCTTAGTAATCCTCAAGAAATAGGATTGAATATCCTCGTCCTTGCCCTTCTGAATATCCTTCAATTTATTCTTGAGAAAGAGAATTTGATTAGCATTACTAAACTTGAACATGCCGACCAACCTGTTGTAGATCTCCTTGGAGGTCTTCAATTCAGAGATATAGGCCAGTAGATGTTTGTCAATGGAATCCCTGATAATCTTCTTCGCTTTGACTTCAGCCCTATTGTACTTGGTATTCGCAGCAGTCGGTGCATTTGAAGGAGGTTCAGATATTTTACCCTGCACATAATCCATCAGTTCTTTTTCTTCCAAGGTCAAATCAAGAGACATCTTCCATCCATGATAGTCAGATTTATCATGGAGCTTGTCTTCAGCCAGGAAGTAGGATGAGGAACCCATTGAACCTTTTTTCCTTGTCCAACTATCTTTGGTGATTGCTCTTTCACTCTTGCTTGGGCTTTGTCTTCACCTCAACTTTGATATTATGTTAATTTTAGGCAACAATGGTATGTTCTATGCTTAAGAGCAATTTTACTTCAATTTCTTTATTAGCCCAATATCAATATCCAATTTAGCAATCACATCAACATGATAGTAAATTGCAGATAGAACATAAACATAAACAGTAAAAGACAAGCCAAGAGAAGAGGACACAAGATGTGGCACCAGCCAGGGACAAACCCCAATGTGGGGAAACCCTTGATCAATTTTTCTTATAGTCTTCAATAGTTCAACAAAGAGATATAGTACAATTTACAAATTCTAACAATTTATAACAGCAGCGAAAGAGCCCTAACCAAAAAAGTCAACGCTGGTCAATAGGGTAGATTTGACCCTCAACAATTAGGTCAACTTCAATCAACTTCAGCCTCTAAACAACAAGATGAATCAGCCCTCAAAATAGTCTGAAATCAGCCCAATCAGAATTTGGTCAAACAGTGAACTTGCGATCAGCCCTAGCTGCAGTCAATGTTGGTCAAAGTCAATGGATTGCCTCAACTTTTGTGCCCAGAAATGTGGCCTGCTGGGACATAATTTCTCCACCAAAATTGCAGTCAAAGAGTTCAACGCTGCTGGTCAACGCTTGGTCAAGCTGTCCCAGAAATTCGGTCAACATAGTCAATGCCCAAAACAAAAAATTCACCTTCTTTCCTTCACACGTGTCGAGAGAGATGCTGCCCAGAAATGTGTACCCAATCAATGAGGAGAGAAAGAGAGAGATGTGTGAAGATGAGTGTGTTCAAATGAGGCTAAGTCACCTTCTATTTATATGCCACGTTGAGGATGAATAGACGTGACTGTTGGGCTTCTGAACCTACATAAGTTTGCTGGCTGACCTTGACAATTTGTCCATAACATAAATCAATTCATATCATCATTTGTACATGTCAGAATCAGATGATCTTTAGATCAATCATACACCTCTCGGGGAGAGGAATCCAAGAAAAATATCAGTTGTCATAAATAAGATGACCCATGTGGAGTTTGGCTGTAGTTGCCAATTTTGACACTCCCTCTCAACTAGGGAGAACATCACCTGCTAATCCATCTGCCAATCTGTATTAGCTTTGCCATCAATGCACTGCTTTACACTGCTCTGCTGAACTATGAAGAAGAAGAAGTGATCGAGAATGTATCATACCATTCTCTATTGACCCGAAGTCAGTCCCAATCAAAAGAGAGCATCTCATACCACTCTTACTGACCCGAAGTCAGTTCCCATTGATCCCAGATCAATGTCAGACATCTTAGCATAGGGAGTACGGTAGTACACGATGCGTCCATCGGTAGTACTATGGTCCCTATCCTCATTTCCCTATTCATTGGCCAGATGAGAGGTACTTCCCATGAGTCCCAGACTGCATGGGTAGGATGTCTTGGCAGGAGAAGGATGAACCACTCGTCCTGATCACATGTTGCCAAGCGGTATCACAGGGGAAGGATGAACCACTCACCCTATACATAGCAAATGACTCACCCTATGGTTGATCATTGCTCCAAGAAGTATCCCAAGCCCCCCGGAGCTCCCAGAGCACAATGTCCATCTCATACAGGACCCCCATAAGAGGGTCTCTCAACGACTCCAAGTCATTCTTGGAAGGCCAAGAATTTGATCTTCCCCAGGGGCTTTGTGAGAATATCAATGACTTGCTCATCAATCCCAATGTGATGGAGCCTTATTGCTCCTCGTTGTACGATATCCCGGATAAAGTGGTACCTGATATCTATATGCTTGGAGCAATCATGAAACATGGGATTCTCTGATAATCGGATCCCACTCTAGTTGTCACAGAGGATCATGTTGCTATCCAACACATGTCCACACAGCTCACTAAAGAGCTTCCTCAACTAGACAGCTTCATAGGAGGCAATACTAGCAGCTATGTATTCGGCCTCGGCGGTGCTCAAGGCAACCGATTTCTGCTTCCTGCTCATCCAGGATATCGAAGCAAAACCCAAAGAAAAACAACATCTTGAAGTGCTCTTGCGATCCACCACACTGCCAGCCCAATCATCATCAGAATAACCATGCGGCCTCACATTTCTGGCAGTGTATCTTAGTCCATGAGTGATTTTGCCCCGAAGATATCTCAGAAGAGTCTTGGCAGCAATCCAATGTATATGATGAGGCTCAACCATGTATTGGCTCAATGTGTTAACTGCAAAACATATGTCTGGACGAGAGTTCACCAAGAACATCAATGCTCCTATGAGTTGACGATACTCAGAAGCATTTCCCAATTCAGGTCCAACAACACTACCACATAACTTCTTAAAGTTAAGTTCCATCGGAGTAGTCACATGCATGCAGTCCACCATCCTAAATCTTTCCAATATCTTCACAACATATTTTCCTTGAGAGAGCATAATTTCACTTGGCTTTTGCCAGACCTCCAACCCTGGGAAATAGTGCATTGGTCCTAGGTCCTTCATCTCAAATTCAGAAGCCAACTCCCTCTTACATTTGTGAATGAAAGGGTCTGCATATGTCAGAAAGAGGTCGTCCACATAAAGTAGCAAAATGAGAGGTTTATCATTTTCAACCTTAAAGTAAAGGTTCGGATCAACTTCACTTCTAGTGAATTCCAACTTCATCAGATTGCTATCGATCCTCTCATACCAAGCCCGGGGTGCTTGCTTCAATCCATAGAGAGCTTTCTTCAACATGCATACATGAGATTCCCGATCATGAACTTCAAGCCCCTCGGGTTGTTCCACATAGACTTCCTCTTTGATTGAACCATGCAAGAAGGTGGTCTTGACATCCATCTGATGTAGGTTCCATCCTTGCGAGGCACCAAGGGCTATGATCGAGCGGATGGTGGTGTATTGGGCAATAGGTGCAAATATCTCATCCTAATCTACACCTTCCTTTTAAGAGAAGGCTCGAGCAACAAAGCGAGCCTTGAACTTTTCTGCGCTTCCATCAGCTCCATGCTTGATTTTTTAGAGCCACCTAGAAGTGACAACCGATTTGTCATGGGTTCTAGGAGCCACATCCCAAACATCATTATTCATAATAGACTCGTATTCTTCTTTCATAGCATCCTTCCATACTTGTTGCTTCACGGCTTCTTTGAATGATGAAGGCTCATTTTGAATGATAATGCTCATGACGGTCAAATATCTTTGATACCTGTTCGACTTCTTGCTTTCACAGAAAGTCCCCCTTGGTGGAATGTGCCTCTCAGCATCTTTGAGAGTCTCCCTAAGCCATGAGGGTCCCCTCTTAGAGGAGGAAGACTCATGAGGGAGTGGATCAATAGGATCCATAGGTTCATCAACATCAGGCATCGTTTCATCCTCTTTTTCACCCTGATTTCCTGTGTCAGCTTCTTTGACCTTCCTTAGGATAGGAAGGTTGTTGATCTTCCTGAGGGCCATATCTTCGTCGAAGGTGACATCATGACTTATCTCAACTTTGTTTTGACTAGCCACATAAATTCTATATCCCTTAGAATTTTCACTATAGCCCACAAAGATTCATTTCTTCCCAGATGCAACCAATTTGCTTTTTTTTTTTTTCTCTTTCGACACATGAAAATATATGGGGCTTATAAAATTCTAAAATGAGAGACATTAGGTTTCTTACCAGTGAACATTTCTTCGGGAGTCTTGGAGTCCAATGCTTGATGAGGGCATCAGTTTTGAACATACACGGCGGTATTTGCAGCTTCAGCCGATGGAAACTTCGAAAAGCCTTGATCATGAAGCATGGCACGAACAACTTCTACGATAGAGCGATTCTTCCTTTCAGCGACACTATTCTGCTCGGGAGTGTATGTCGTTGTAGTCTCCCTCTTAATGCCAGCTTCTCTGCAATAATCTTGGAATTCATTGGATTCATACTCGGTCCCATTATCAATCCTCAATATCTTGATTTTCTTCTCGAATTGGTTTTCGATCAAGGCTTTGAAATGTCGGAACTAGGTGAACACTTCATCCTTCTTCTTTAAGAAGTAGATCCAGGTCTTGCGAGAATAATCATCCACAAAGGTGAGATAATATAAGTATCCTCCCAAGGAATTTACGGGCATCATACCAGATATGTCAGAGTGGATCAATTGCAATATGTTTGTGGTCTTGCTATTACTTGGGGGAATGGTCCCCTTGTAAGTTTTCCTTCGGCACATCCCGGACATACACTTTCATGCTCTACTTTGAACTCGGGCATACCTGTCACGATCTATCTCACATCGGGTAGGGCCTTATAATGAAGATGGGCAAACTTCCGGTGCCATAGTTCAGATTGTAGAGATGTGTCGCAAGACATGGCTCCCAATGGAATTCCTCCAACTTGATACAAAGTGTTAACCCTGAACCCAAGAGTAAAAGCATCCTTGAAATTTCTTTTCCAAACACGTACCTTTCCATCGATAAAAGCCACCTTGAATCCTTTATCTTCCATTGCTGAAATGGACACCAGGTTCTTCTTGAGATCAGGTACATATAGTGCTTCTTGCAAATGAATAGTGTTACCTTGATTGAATTGAAGGGTAACATTCCCTACTCCCTTCACGGATAGTTGGCATTGTCTCCAAGGATGATCTCCAAGTTTGTCTCCTTTTCTATCATATTAGAGAGAGCTTCCTTGTATCTGGCGAGGTGCCTTGAGGCACCACTATCAATCAGCCAATTTCCCAAAGTGTCCGTAGGAGAGGCAGTGGAGAGGGCCGTTATAAGATAGTATTCTTTTTGCTTATTGTTAACAACTTTGGATTCATCATACATGGAGTTCCTTGATTTCTTGGAGGGTCGACCATTTCCTTGATGTCCCACATTCCTTTTTCCTTTGCCATTGGACCTGCCATTCCTTTGATCGTTGTTGTTGAAGTTGCCCTTGAAGTTGTTATGATAGTCATCATCTCGAGGTGTATCCCTTCTATTAGGACACTCCCTTGCATAGTGGCCAAATTTATTGCAAACAAAGCATCTTCCCTTCCTTCCATTTTTGAATCCTGGTCTTCCTTGACTTTGCTTCTTTGAACTCGCGTTGTTCTTCCTCTTGGCATGGGTGGAGAATGCAGTAGGGTTTCTTCTATTAGAAGGCATTTCTTGCTCCACCATTCTTGTTTCTTCTTTAATGCATCTCGACATCAATTCTTCAAACCCTCGAATTCGATCATTGTTGACTATAGTGATTCTAAATACATACCACTCAGGTGGGAGTCCTCCAAGGGTGGTGAGACTAATTTCCTTGTCAGGAATGACTTCTCCAATGGAGAGTAGATCATTCTTGATCTCAGTAATCCTCAAGAAATAGGATTGAATGTCCTCGTCCTTGCCCTTCTTAATATCCTTCAACTTATTCTTGAGAAAGAGAATTTGATTAGCATTACTAACCTTGAACATGCCGACCAACCTGTCGTATATCTCCTTGGAGGTCTTCAATTCGGAGATATAGGCCACCAGATGCTTGTCAATGGAATCCCTCGTAATCTTCTTTGCTCTGACTTCAGCGTTATTGTACTTGGTCTTCGTAGCAGCTGGTGCATTTGAAGGAGGCTCAAGGATTTTACCTTGCACATAATCCATCACTTCCTTCTCTTCCAAGGTCAAATCAAGAGACATCTTCCATCCATGATAGTCAAATTTATCATGGAGCTTGTCTTCAGCCGGAAAGTAGGATGAGGAACCCATTGAGTCTTTTGTCCTTATCCAACTGTCTTTGGTGATTGCTCTTTCACTCTTGCTTGGGCTTTGTCTTCACCTCAATTCTGATTCCATGTACTTCAATTTTAGTTTAGCAATCACATAAACATGTAAGTTAAATGCTGATAGAACATAAACATAAACAAAGTAAGACAAGCCAAGACAAGAGGACACAAGATGTGGCACCAACCAAGGACAAACCCCAATGTGGGGAAACCCTTGATCAATTCTTGCTATAGTCTTTAATAGTTCAACAGAGAGAGAGAGTACAATTTACAAATTCTGATAATTTATAATAGCGACAAAAGAGCCCTAACTAGAAAAGTCAACGCTGGTCAATAGGCTAGATTTGACCCTCAAAGTTTCGGTCAACTTCAGTCAACTTTGGCCTCCAAACAACAAGATGAAACAACCCTCAAAACAACTGAATTATGCCCAGTGAAAGTCTGGTCAAACAGTCAACCGCAGTCATCCCTAACCGCAGTCAATGCTGGTCAAACAATATGGATTACCTCGATTTCTGTGCCCAGAAATGCGTCCTACTGAAACAGAAATAACCCTCACAAAAACGCAGTCAAACAGGTCAATGCTGGTTGGTCAACGCTGGTCAAACCCTTCCTGAAATTCGGTCAATGCTGGTCAACGTCCAAAACAGAAATTTCGCTGTCCTTTCCTTCACATGTGTGGAGAGAGAAGCTGCCCAGAAATGCGTACCTAATCAGATGAGGAGAGAGAGATGTGAGAAGATGAGTGATGTCCAAATGAGGATGAGGCATCATGTATTTATAGGCTAACGTTGAAGACGAATAGATGTGATTGTTGGGCTTCCGAGCCTACATGAGTTTGTTGGCCGATCTTGACAATTTGTCCATAACATAAATAAATTCATATCTTCATTTGTACATGTCAGAATTGGATGATCTTTAGATCAATCCTACACCTCTCTGAGAGGAATCCAAGAAAAATATTGGTTGTCATAAATAAGATGACCCATGTGGAGTTTTGCCCTAGTTGCCAATTTTAACAAGCCTGCTGCTGAGGAAACTTCGAATCTGAATCTGTTGATGGAAGTTGTTCAAGACTCCAAGGAGCAAGATGGTCGTGGGTAGTCTCCCTTGAATTTTTATGTGATGTCGAGCAGTTAGGATCTGTGGAGTGTTTTGGAGAATATATAATATATGTAATGTAATACTAGGCAATTGAAATAAGGAGGGTAGCAGTCATGTCTCACTGAAAATCCAATTGCAATTCTCCGAGACTTCTCTTCTCATGAATGTAAGGGCACACCGCTGTTTCCAGATTTTTTTATAAAAATGCTACTTGTTTCTTTGAAAAAAAAAGAAGGAATATTTTTGGCGACAGAGTATGAAATTAATAATTTAAAATGAAAATTGATCATTACGAGTACATATCCTAATTTCGAGTTGTAACTATGTTTATCAGATAGGTTGACATAATTCTAGGTCAACCTTGGTTAAAAGAATTGGGTACGTTCTTTTTAAACATGGAGAAAAAAATGTTGATGTTTTCTTACAAGGAATAGTTGATCATATTCCAAGACATGACCATGAAGTCAAAATCGATAACATGCTCATCACAAGACGTTAAGGAGATTTCAGAATTTTTGTTCCAAGAGATTCAATCAGAGAAACAAAAGGAGCTTGAAGAAGTCATATATGATAAAATCGAAGAAAATCCTCTTTTAAAAGATCATAATCAAAAACCCCTTGGACAAAGTAGAAAGTGTAAAGCTAAAAAACACAAATTAGAACAAGAAAATGAAAGTTTTGAGAAGAAACTCAACGACAGTCTATCAAAAAAGGAAGAAGAAAAATTGCACTTAAAAACCCTTAATCAAAGGTTATTGGAACAAATCAAAAGTTTAAAAGATGAGGAGGATACTAAGAATAAAGTAAACAATCCAGAAAGCGAAGAACTTTTATGTATAAGCTAAGTCACCTGACACGGGGATTCAGGACACGTAGGATTCGAGATTCGTGGTGTCGGATTCGGACACGCTGACCCCCTGGAAAAGGACACGTTAGGACACGTTATATATTATTTTATTAATATAT
>APFE031562072.1:8414-35380 GCA_000404065.3 Pinus taeda | reverse complement strand
TTTTGCACGAAGTTACGGATATGTCTTGCATCCTCAATAATGCTTCCAATCCAAAGCACATCAGAAGCAATGGATTTCAGTGCTAAGTTCAATGAATGGACAATGCAAGGTGTCCAAAACACTTGTGGATATTTAGCTTCCACAATCATGCCAGCCGCCTTGCAAACAGGTGCATTATCTGTAATGATTTGCACACAAGATTCAACACCTACATCTTCAACAACTTTAATAAATAGCTCACCCATAAATTGTGCATCCTTGTATTCACCAAGTGTATCCACTGCTTTCATGAAAACTGGACCATTCAAGGAAGACACAATGAAGTTGATGATTGGGTGTCGTGCTGGATCTGTCCATCCATCAGAAACAATGCTAACCCCAGATGTTGGCCATGATGCCATAATAGGCTCAAGCATTTTTTGCACCTCTTTTTTTGCCTTCGTCAACAATGTGGTTCTCAGCTTCTCTGACCCAGGAGGCACATACCCTGCTGGAGCCCCTTGAGTTAGAGCTCGGCACATCTCAGCAAATAAAGGTGAACGTGCAACATTAAATGATATGAAGTTTTGATAGAAGAAGAAGGCAATGGTGAGATCAAGCTCTTCCCGTCTCTCTTTTTGGAAAATCTTGTCCATTGGACCAAGTGATCTTCTTTTTAATGCTTGTCCACCACTAGAAGTAGAACTCTCAAATGGAAATTTGGTGGTCCCTTTCCTCAAAAATGGAAGGGGGTCTTCATTATTGGGTTTTTTTGATTTTGAAGCCAGTGCCACATGTTCCATACCAACATTGGCCTCCTTTTCCAATTCTTTTCTCTTTTGTGAAGTAATAGTTCTACAAGATCCAATCCCACAACCAGGTATAGCCAACAAATGTGATTTTACACGGTAATATGTGCTTTTGAAAGAAATGTTACAAAAGTTGCATTTCCATTGCACATTGCCTCCACCCTTTCCCTTGTTGTTTGGCCCATCCTGTCTTGTGACATATTTCCATAATGGATATTTATCATTGTCTTTAAGTCCTCTTCCCTCAACATTACTTGCCCCAGACTTTGAGGATATTGGGGGAGGAAGGGCATCTCTACCCATGGCATTCTTGCCCTTCCTTTGCCCCCTAACTGCTGCCTTTGATTGAGCCATGAACACTATTACGGACCACGGTGTTACCTCAACGACAACCTGTAAAAAAAATGAACAAACTGCTGTCAAAAATTTAAAAATGCAAAAAAATGAACAAACTGCTGTAAAAAAATTGTAACTTGTTGCTATCCTAATTCAGTGTACTGTTGCTATCCTAATTACAAGTTTACAACTCATCTTCTGAGTTTCTGTCCACTTTAAAGTTTACAAGTATTGCACTACCACTGTTAACACTTGCAGAAAGTTGGTTCCAGATCTGCTCTTCACCACAGCTTGGACAGAGCAAGAGATTTCAGTTACAAGTTTGACAGTTGGTGTTGAAGCAAGGTGAATGATCCTTGAACGTTCCTCCAAGGGAGCACATTGGTGCCAGACTGCCAGTCAGAACCAGGGTATCATAGCAATGCCAAGAGTGAGGCATAGTGAGGAAATTCGATGCACAGAATTATGCCAATAAATTAGATTGTAATATTCCTGTGGTCATGTGGCGATCGACCTACATTTTAGAGTATTATGCTGATTAATGACACTGTTACGTTCTGTAACTTGCATGGACCACATGAGAAGGTCATAAAGATTGACGTTGTTTCAAGAATCTCAGTTCATGCTCAGAGATCGAATGCCCTGGTCCCTTGCTGGCATGTATCCAGTCTCTTGCCTTTGATTGCATAATCTTGTCATGGACAGGAATTCAACTGTACTTATAGCAGCTATGAAAGATGGAGTAGAGAAAGTGAGCCATTGTAATGGAGATTTATTTTTTGCTGGACATGAAAATTCCTCATTATGAATACATGCATAAATCTGCAAAACAGGAGTTGGCATTGAATATAATGGAGATTTATTTTTGATGGACATGAAAATTCCCCATTATGAATACATGCATAAATCTGCAAAACAGGAGTTAGCATTGATATTCAAGTATAGGGTCTGTTCAACCAAGCCTTCCACAGTTAGACAGCTGTTGGAAATTGTCGAATTTGTAACGAGCGTATTGATGTCTTTGGACAGCCTTTGTTGAATCACATGATGACATAATAAAAGACATCGAATCAGATAAATGTTTTGTCATAGACTTTGACTCTTGAGGATGCCATTGCACATCAGATTTGCTCACATAATCTTAGTGGCTTAAACCATGGGATGTTCATGAGGCTAAAGTTGACGCATGGGGCATTGAACCAAATTTATAAATAGGACAATCCATAGAGCCACGATTAAATTTATAAATAGGACAAGCCATAGTGAAGTTGTGAACTATAAGAGTGAGACTGCCATCTAAATCTGAATCTGCATGTTATTCTAAGTTTAGTACAGAACTGAACCAAACATGAGCAAAACACTAAGGACAGTTCCTTTCTCCACAATAACTCAGTTTGTTGCTTAGTCATGTTTGTTATAAAACCGTACCCTTCTGTTTAACCCAAAATTTACAATTACACAGTTATGTATATGTGCTGTTTACCTAGTTAATCTGGAAAAAGGTCCGATCCAGCATATTCAAGGTACATGGCATGCTTGTGTATTCTCCTACTTATTTCCCATGCTCCTTCAATCCGTATAAACAGCTTCATTTATTGTCAGAACACTTTTTGACACTGCTTTTCAATAGGTAATCCACTTTAACAGCCCTAACTGAAAGTGGTTTCTGGTCAGCTGGGAACTCAGTTTCTGGTACCAGAACCACCAGAGACCTGGAAACACAATTGCCTGCACTTCTACACTTTCAGACTGGAAGCTGCCATATGTTTTTGAGGATTTCAGACACCTTCAAGGATGATTCCAAGGGCTTCCTAGGTTTCACTGATGTCTTTTGGGGTTTCAACAAAATATCGTATTTCTGCTCCTACTATTTGCTGCTATCCCCTTCCCTATCATTTCCGTGGTTCCTAGCATTGCCCATGCATATCTACCCATATTTCCAGGCAACATTACTAGTTGAAGAAACAATTCTGATTAAGAACAAACTGCTTAGTTCAAAAAATAATTTAAGTCCAAATTTTAGCTCAGAAGCAAAGCTTCTAACATAAGTTAGTCTCCAATACAAATCTCAGAACAAAATATGCGAATCGTTATGAGTCATGACAGGTTGCTGGAGGAAAAAAATATGCCTCCCATACGGGCCTTTCAGTGATACAAGGGTGGACCGTGGCTGTGTTTGTGACAACTGACACAGTGACAAGGTGAGAGTCGAGACTGCTTGTGTGAGGGCTGAGGATTGCTGAGCGTTATAAGTTATAACTTATTGCTGAAACTTGTAACCCGTTCGGCGTTGAATGATACACCGTGGTCACTGGTCCGTAAGTTGTAACCCCGACCCGTTGAATGTATAAATATTAAACATTAAATAATAAACAGTGATCACTGATTCGTGAATGAACTTACCTGGAGGCTGGTAGACTGTAGTGGTGGCTCTCAGGTTTGATGCGTGGCTCTCAGCTCTGCTCTCACTTGAAAACACTCAGCTCGCAGCTCTGCTCTCACTTGAAGACACCCGCAAACACCCGCTTTTAACCCGCGCAGGAGGTTTAGCGAGTCCTGGAAATAGGACTCGTTTCTAAAAATCGAGACACGATTCCATTTTTTCTGACACGTGCCATGACACGACGTGTCATAAAAGGACACGACGTGTCATTCAAAAAGGACACGAATCCGTACCGAATCGTGTCGGATTCGCGATTCGAGACCCCTTTAGAGCGAATCCGGTGATCTAGTGTATAAGGAATCTTAGTCAAAACCTTCTTATGCAAATAAAGAAGTTTAAAAGTGACAAGAAGTCACTAAATGTGACAAGTTAGAACAACTTACTGAAGAAGAAGTATTGAAGTCTCCAGTCGTAATAGTCCAAGTCGAAGATAAAGGGACAAATACCAATCCAATCAATATCACAACTCAAGAAGATGAGAAACCAATAGAAGTTAAAACATATTCAGATGTTGCAGTTCAAACAATTGAAATTCCAAGTGATGATTTAGTAGCCAACTCAACAACAATAGTACCTGAAGTAAGTCAGGAAATCACCACAAACAGATTAGGGCAAGATCAAACCGCAAGAACTCCTTATCGACATCTGAATCACAAGAGTAGACAACTAAGTCTACATATTTGAACCATTCAAAACGGAAACAACATATGTATGTTTCAAGGAATAATGAAGTTTGCAGAATCTAGTCTTATGATAACAATTCATTACAAATTTCCAGTGATCAAAAGATTCCACAAAGGATTAATCTAGGATGGTCAAATCCATTTTCAGTTCGACAATTTTATTTATCACTCAGAGGATCATATCGTCTTGTATCAACGAAGATGAAAGTACTGAAACGAGAAGATATTCGAAACAGGAAAATAGATCAACCCCTTTCATCAATAAGCTTTGAGGACAAAGCTTTTCGAAGAGGAAGACAATGTTATGAATATAATTCATATAAAAATAATAAATTAATGTAAACAATAATAATCATAATAAGGTTAACTAAATAGTCATTAGTAATGAAAAGGCATGTCTTAAAGACATGACCATTCATTGAAGAGGCACCTGCCTAGGTGTATATGCAAGCTTCATTTGTAACATTCACATCATCTCATCAATTCTATATACATTATTTTATATACATATGTTATGAAATAAAAAAGGTCAAAACAAATTAAATAAAATATTAAAATATTAAAGTATTATTTAATAATTAATCAATTATTACAATCAGTTAATTAGCAAATAATTAGTTAAAATGAAGAGACATTAGTCCCAAAGGACATGTCTCTCTGTTCAAGCGTGGCCAGTCAACTCTTATTTAAGGAGCACCGCCTCAGCCTTGTAAACATCATTCATTTTTTATCAAATATATATACATATAAATATTACATTCAGAATTCTATCTAGTGTCTTATTTACAGTTTACAGCAATTAGTCATTTTATTGCTAACAGTGGTATCAGAGCCAAAAATCTCATACCAAGTATATTTAAAACTTTTGACGTGGAGAAACCCGAGGGTTTTAAAAACAACCCATGGTATTTTAAAAAGTAAAAAAAAACAAAAAACAATTTACTTTTTACGTGGAGAACATTTTAACAGAGGTTTTAAAAACAACCCATGGTAATAGCCCATGGTATTTTAACATCGTGACCGTGTCATATGAAAAGATGTGACCTTTATATTTATTAAGTGGGGTGACATTAAAAATTTATCAAGTAATTAAGTATATAAAAAAAGGGACCAATTTATTATTATAAGATAATAAAATTATTTTGAAAAATTGGGTCTTAAAAAAAAAATCGGAAGAAAATGACGAACGATAACAATGACATTATGAAGAAGATCCAAGAAGACCTCAGTAAGCTATGCAAACGCATGGATAACATCGAAAAGTCAGTTAATAAACAGGATCAGATGGCCGACGAGATTTCCTTCATAAAGAGCATGATGAATCGACACCCCAGAGAGATTGATCCACCTTTAGCTACACAAAGCCCCAAGACTCCAGAAGGGGAGACTTCCCTAGGGCAGGGCTTCATGGGACGTGAGAAGCAACAAATACCCCAAATTCACTTTCAAGGAAGCCAATATTATACGCATTCCCTCGGAAGGAACCATCTTAAAATAAAAAATGAATTACTAAGGTATGATGGAAAAAACTTTAAAGGCGCCGTAGTATGGGTAAATAAGATGGATGTAATTTTTTTAGCAAACCCTCCGCTCGGTGAACAGGAAAAATTCGTCACTGCATCTACTTACTTAGAAGCAGAAGCATATGATTGATTCTTGTGGTGGTCATCTAAATGCACAGGTTGCTCATTCAATTGGCAAAACCTTAAAAGCTCTCTGTTAAAAAGGTTTCATGATGAAGAGGAGGATGATGTCTATGAGAGATTTGTTCACCTGAAGCAAAAAGGATCAGTGAGTGAATACACCCATGAGTGTGAAGTATTAGAAGTAAGGCAAAGAGGGTTTTCAGATGAGGAGCTGCTAAAAATGTACCGTTGTGGCTTTAAAGATTATATCCGCGAAGAATTAAAATTGCATAAACCTAAAACTATTGAGGAGGCCAGATATGTAACGATAATTATTGAGCGAAAATATAAACTGCACAAAACACCATATGTTACTAACGACAGTATGAACAACCAATTCAAAGGAAAGGCGAGTAAAACCGCGTTAGAGAATACTAGTAAGTACGTTCTACCACCCTTACGAAGTGAAGGAAAACAACAAATTAATGTCGAAAGAAAAAAAGATGGCAAATGCTGGAAGTGCGGAGACAAGTATCATCCAGGACACAAATGCACAACCCAAAAATTGTACAATTGTGAAGCCAAGCAAGAAGAGGAATCCTTAGAAGATAGCTCCGACGAAGAGGAAAATGAAGAAAATGAAAACCCTAGTCTAGAGTCAGAAGATGAGATGCCACGAATTTCCATAGCAGCCATCACAGGGATAGCTCAACCACAAACACTGAAGCTTAAAGGTTACATCAAGAAGCAAAGCGTTATTGTGATGGTGGACTCAAGAAGTACGCACAACTTTGTAGATGTCAATGTTGCAAAAAGATTGAACATGTTTGCTTACCCAGTAGCAGACTTAAAAGTTATGGTAGCAGATGGGAAACAAATAGATGGAGTTGGCAAGTGCCATAAAGTTAAGTTGCAATTAAGCGACTATGCAATGGAGTCCAGTTTTTATACGGTTCCCCTAGGAGGAGTAGATGTTGTTTTAGGTGTACAATGGTTGAGAACACTAGGCACTTATTCAGCAAATCACATAAAACAATTCATTAAATTCAAATGGGATGGACGGAAATATCAGTTGTTCGGTTTTCAAGCACCACCAACACAAGTCATCTCTGCTCAACAAATGAAGAAGCTCATTCGCAAGGGGGCACTAGCATTTGTTGCGCAATGTCAGTACTTGGATCTATTATCAACAGAAGGGACTCATCAAACATCAGAGATTTCATCCTTGATCGAGAGATATGAGAAAGTTTTTCAAGATCTACCAATGAAATTACCCCCAGAAAGGAAAATAGAACACATTATTGAAGTCAAAACTGATTCAACTCCAGTTAATGTCAAGCCATACCGTTATCCCCATCACCACAAGACAGAAATAGAGCGCTTAATTCAAGACCTGCTGAACCATGGAATCATTACGAAGAGTAGAAGTCCATACGCTGCACTCGTAGTATTGGTTAGGAAGAAGGACGGATCCTTCCGATTATGTATAGATTACAGAGGCTTAAATAAAATCACTATTAAGCATAAGTTTTCGATTCCGTTCATTGATGAAATGTTAGGTGAGTTACACGGTGCATAATATTTTTCCAAGTTAGATCTAAGATCAGGTTACTACCAAATACGAGTAAGGTTAGAAGATATCGAAAAGACAACATTCACGACTCATGAAGGGCATTATGAGTTCAACGTCATGCCATTCAGATTAAAAAATGCACCATCCACCTTCCAAGCCACCATGAATGAGCTCTTCCATCCTTACCTTAGGAAGTTCGTATTAGTTTTCTTCGATGATATTTTAATGTACAGTAAGAAGTGGAAGGAACATCTCAAACATTTAGAAGAAGTATTGTCTGTTTTGGAAAAGAACCAGTTGTACGCCAAGCTATCAAAATGTATGTTTGGGCAAAAAGAAGTTGAATATTTAGGTCATATTATATCAAGGGAAGGAGTCCAAGTAGACCCCAACAAAATCAAGGCAATCAAAGAGTGGCCGAAACCCAAGAACATATCTAAGCTAAGGGGATTTCTGGGTTTAACAGGGTAGTACAGAAGATTTATAAAAAATTATGCACACCTGACAGCACCCCTTACGAATTTATTAAAGAAAAATGCTTTCAAATGGGATGACCAAACAGACAAATGTTTTGAGAAATTAAAGGAAGTGATGTCAACCACACCAGTACTAGCAACTCCTGATTTCTCCAAACCATTCGTGGTCGAATGTGATGCTTCTGGGTTTGGAATTGGCGCTGTGCTGATGCAGGATAACCACCCTATAGCATTTGAGAGTAGGAAACTTAATAAACAAGAAGGCTTAAAATCAACATACCAAAAGGAGATGCTCGCCATCATACATGCCTTGACAAAATGGCGCCAGTATTTGCTTGGAAGTAAATTCTCAATCCGAACTGATCACAATAGTCTTCAATACTTATTTCAACAAAAGTCATTATCAACAGAACAACAGAAGTGGATGGAGAAGTTGTCAGCATTCGATTTAGAGATATTACACAAAAAGGGAAAGGAGAATGTCGTAGCTGATGCACTCTCACGTAAGGATGATGATCACACTACATGTGCTGCCATGATAGTTGTTTCAGAATGGTTGGATGAAATACGAGCCGAATATGCCAAGGATAAGGATCGTGACTCCATGATCAACAATATCAGTCAATATACCAACTTCGAGTGGAAAAATGACATCTTATGGTACAAGGGGAGAATTTATCTAACACTTGCATCCAAATTTAAAATAAAAATACTAAGGGAGTCTCACAATTCACCAGCAGCTGGACATGTAGGATTCTACAAAACTTACTGCAATGTCCGACAGTCATTCTATTGGAAGGGTATGAGCAAGGAAATTCAAAAATATGTTTCAGAATGTGATATTTGTCAAAGAAGCAAGAGCGAAAATGTTCCAACTCTAGGGTTGCTACATCCACTTCACATTCCAAATCAGAAGTGGGAAGAGATTTCAATGGATTTTATGGAAGGACTACCTGCATCTGACGGGAAGGATAAAATATTTGTAGTAGTCGACAGGCTCACTAAATATGCCCACTTTATGGCTATTAAAAACACTGACACAACCAAACAGATCGCTGATGTGTTTTGTAAAAACATTTACAAGCTACACGGATTCCCTAAGGTCATATTCAACGATAGAGATGTAAGGTTTAAAGGGAAATTTTGGCAGGATTTCTGCCAACAAGCAGGAATATCACTAAATATGAGTTCAGCCTATCACCCCCAAACTGATGGGCAAACCGAAATTGTTAATAAATGCTTGGAAACATATCTTCGTTGTTTCGTTACAGATAAACAAAACAGGTGGACACAGTGGCTACACCTGGCCTAATGGTGGTACAATACCGCATACCATACGTCAACTAAGATGACACCCTTCCAAGCCCTATATGGTTACGAACCACCTAAGTGGAAGGACTTTGCATCCCTTCACTCTAGGGTACCAGCCGTTAAAGACCACTTAGAAAAAAGTCAAAGGATCATCAACTTACTAAAAGAAAATCTAACCATGGCCCGAAATAGAATGAAGCAACAAGCCGACCAACACCGTTCTGAAAGAGAGTTCGAGGAGGGCGATTGGGTCTTTGTTAGACTCCAACCTTATAAGCAACTATCACTAAAACAACAAGGGAAGAATAAATTGTCTCTTAGGTATTATGGACCATACCAAATAATTAAAAAGATAAGTAGTGTAGCTTATGGGTTAAAGTTACCAGACAATTGCCGGATCCATAATACCTTTCATGTATCAAGTCTCAAAAAAGTATTAGGGCAAAATCAAACAGCATAGACAGAAATACCAGAGACTGATGAAGAAGGAAGAATAATCCTTGAACTTGAGGGTATACTTGCTACCTGAGAGAAGGTTCTACGATCTAAGACAATTAAGGAATACCTCATCAAGCGGAAGAGGTTACCAAACGAAGATTCACCTTGGGAATCAGAACGTTTCATGCGTCAATACCCAGGCCTACCTCAGCCTTGTAAACATCATTCATTTTTTATCAAATATATATACATATAAATATTACCTTCAGAATCTATCTGGTGTCTTATTTACAGTTTACAACAATTAGTCATTTTATTGCTAACATCCTACAATGGATGTCCTTGCCTTTGAATTATTGTGAAGATTATTGCTGAGTATACGAATTTTGTTCGTTACAAACACCAAGAGTGAGGCAGACTTCTATGTTGAATTTCCACAACACTAAGAATCTAGGTTAGGGTCTTACAATCTCTGACACAACCAACTCACATGCCACAACAAGACTACTTTGCAAAGTGGAATAAACACAACAGTAAATCAAGTAGTGCACAATAGATAACTTTTTACAGTTTTCAACCCAACTTCGTTATATTAATCAATCTTTAATACAACTGTCTAGGACACCCGTACCAGGGATCATGGCTCTCATACAATCACTAATACAAGAATACAACTAGGGTTTGGTGTCAGTCCTTTGACAACCAATCTACCTTGAACAAGATACAACTGACCTACTCGTTGAAGTAGTCAGGCTTAACTTCTTTCGGTCCATGTACGCTAAACACAATTGTTGGTCTTGCTCCTAGTCTGTAGCTCCACCAATTTGCCTCTATCACTGATCATAGGTCCTTTAGGTCACTGAACATGACTCCAAACAATGCTGCCCTCTAGCTGCTCCTTAGTCCACTAGTCATCAACACATAGGGTCTTCTTGTAGCTGTTCACAACTCAGTTTGTGAACAACTCCTTAGTTGCCCACTTCTACCTTCCTTTGCTAGTATATGAAGACAAGTCTAGGGCATGAAGGCTGCCCACTTTTACTGTAGAATGCCCTTCTTCAACAGTAGACTAGGGCTTGTTCGCTAGCCCTTCTGGCTACCCTTCTTCCTATTGGAAATGTAACTAGTTTCGGCCTTTATAATTGTCTATGTACTCATGTCATTATGTATATCTTATGTTACAAGAAAAATAAGAAAGAAAAATATTATTTTTGAACATGGGTTTCATGCTCCACTTTGATGGTCATCTAGGTCAAGCATGTTCTTCATGCTTCTAGGGTTTGTCATGTTAGAATATTTTTCTTGAGTCAAATGAGTCCTTATCATTTGTATAAGATCCTATTGGGCAAGTTGTAACATGAAAAAGATATTAATTATGAGTCTAGAAAGTCCTACAAGGCTCCTAGCACAAGTCAGCCCTGGTAGTGACAAGTTGGCCTAAAGAAGAGTATTTGACCTCATGGAAAGCCTATAAATAGAAGTAGATTCGACCTTATTTAGCACCAATTCAATCATATCAAGAAAGAAGTTCGATTTGAAGCAAGGAACATCAAGGAAGCTAGAGCAAAGGTCAAGGAAGCAAGAAGAAGTCAAGAAGAACATGGAAAATATGTTATTGGGCCATTTTCTCTTACACGTGCGAAGAAACTAGGGTTTCTGTAGCTACTACAGGGCTGAAGATTGCAGGTCGAAATTGCAGACTTGAAGCTGGGGGCCGAAGTTGAAACTGTAATTTGGTTGAAGAAGAATTGACCTTTGTTGTCCTGATTGATCTTTGACCTAGTTGGAAGGGATTCTTGGAGGGCTGACTTGGTGCATGGAGGAGTACTTGGTTTAGGGTTTTGGGTCTTGGTTTTCTTATTTGAAGCAGTTTCTATAAGAAGAGGAGATTTTATGTGTTTTCCCCTTGGAGGGGTTTTGCCATGGCTTGGAGCTTACTTCTTGTGTCCATTGTTTTTATTGTTTTTGCTTTTGATAATTGTTTGATGAAAAGATCTAATAAAGAAATATAAGAAGATGACTAAAGTTCACAAGCAATTATTAAGGTTAAGGAGAATTTGAATTAATAGCTGCCCTACTGCATTCTCGAACACTTCCTTCAAGGATCAACTCCTTTGGCTCTACGCAACAACGCTTCTAGTAGCCTTTATAGTCCTTCACATGATGCTTCACTTAGGGCCTCTAATTCTACCTTTCCTACCAGATTTGAAGTCCTTCACAAATCTCGTCTTAGGGCTCCTTTTGACACCTACTAACAACCCTCCTTACTGCACTTAAGATGCCAAACAAACACTGTACAACTTGGACTCCAATCCTGCACCCTTCCTCCTTGAAGAAATCCTCTTCTAGCCCTCAAAACACTTCAGATCTGGGCCTGCCCTCTCTGAAATATTCGGCCCTGTCTAGGGCATCATGTACCTGCAATACTCCATAGAAAACCCTCACCAACAGACCCTACTCCTGCGCTGTTGCCTCAAAGAGATGAAACCTTGTTTTGGAAGGCCTAATAGGCTACTCGACCTTCAAAACAAACCTTTCCTTCAACCTGCAATCACACAAAAAGTCTCGGCCTTCTTGATAGAGAGAATCCTCCTTTTTATGCTTAGAATCAACCCTCTAAACCTCGGCCTATTCTACTTCTACTTACGCCTAGAATTTGCCTCCTCCTTCGCTGCCTTGTACCTACCCAATGTAACCCAAAACAACCACAAGAACAAAACCCAAAACCAATCCTTATCCTCTCCTTTGCTTGGCTTCTAGGGCTGCAACTTTTTCAGAAGTACTCGGCCTCTATGCTCAGTCTATCACATGAGAAAGGATTTCGATGATGGATGCCAAATGAGGATGCTCCTATCCCTTATTCATATGCTTTTGTTGGCTAACGTCTAGCCCTTCTAAGGGGGTTTCTTCAAGTCAAGGCCAACTTGATCCTCTAGCCATTTAACCCACACAAAAGATATAAAAATTCTTTTCTTGCAAATGACAAGGCCTCTCGTGGTGTTCTTGGCAACCCCTTGCTCCACTGAGGGCGCTCCATATTCTCCAAGTGCCAAGTCACCAAAACCATGCTTGGTTTCACACCCACAAGCTTGGGTGCAAAATCCACCTCTTGGGTACTTAGCCCACAAATGACTTTTGTGGTGCCAAATTCCTCCACAACCCTGTACCCTAGGGTTTGGAGTACCTCCCAAGCTACCAATCTCAACACTTCCTCTTAGTGGGGGAGGTACTTCCAACACTAGGAAATAACTCGTAAGAACCTGAAAATTTCGAACTTCCGTAGGGATGCTCCCTTTGAAGTTAGACACCCTCTGAGTCTACACGATCTCCACTGGCTCACAATGTTACTTATCTCATGTTCTACAAGGTCAGACCGAGCTGTGGTCAAACACGAGCCATCATTATCACAACTCGTCTCTGTAAGCACTCATCCTCTTAGATCGAACACCATACATGCACATGCCTCCAATATCGGATGTGCAACATCACTGCCCAAAAAAGAAACTAGCCTACCATCCTCTCGTCCATCACACAAAGCAATCTCGTCCATGCTAAAGCAATCCTCAAGCTGTTCCAACGATTCATGACAAGTCATATGAAGTTCATGATCTGCAAACTGCCACACAACAAATTGTTGCTCACCATGTTCACCACCGATCCACCAGAACTCCCAACCCATCTCACCATGTAGCTTGTTAAGACCACATATCCAACAGAATCTTTTGCTCCATGATCTAGACTATCTCAGCTCCCTTTGAGCCACTTCGTTGTGCACACTCTGATTCAGTGGCCATTCAAAGTAGCTCTAATACAATGTTGAATTTCCATGGAAGAGAATCTAGGTTAGGGTCATACAATCTTTGACACAACTAACTTAAATGCCACAACAAGACTACTTTGCACAATAGAATAAACACAATAGTAAATTAACTAGTGCACAATAGACAACTTTTTACAATTTTCAACTCAACTTCGTTATATTAATCAATCTTTAATACCACTGTCTAGGGCACATGACCAGGGATCACGACCCTCATAAAATCACTGATACAAGAATACAAATAGGGTTTGGTGTCAGGCCTTTGACAACCAATCTACCCTGAATGAGATACAACTGACCTACTCGCTGATGTAGTCGGCCTTAGCTCGTTTAGGTCCACATACCCTAAACACAATTGTTGGTCCTTCTACTCCTATTTTGCAACTCCACCAATCTGCCTCTATCAATGATCACATGTCCTTTAGGTCTCTAAACACAACTCCAAACAATGTTGCCCTCTAGCTACTCCTTAGTCCAAGTCATCAACACATAGGGTCTTCTTGTCGCTGTTCACAACTCTGTTTGTGAACAACTCCTTGGCTGCCCACTTTTGCCTTCCTCTGCTGCTATATGAAGACAAGTCTAGGGCATAGAGGTTGCCCACTTTCACTATAGAATGTCCTTCTTCAACAGTAGACTAGGGCTTGTCCCTTCTGGCTGCCCTTCTTCCCTTCAAAGATCAGTGCTTTTGGCTCAACACAACTGCCCTTCTAGTAGCCTTTGTAGTCCTTCACAAGATGCTTCACTTAGGGCCTCTGATTCTGCCTCTCCTACTAGATTTGAAGTCCTTCACAAATTTGGTCTTAGGGCTCCTTTTGACACCTACTAACAAACCTCCTTATTGCACTTAAGATGCCAAACAAATACTGTCCAACCTGGGCTTCAATCCTACACCCTTCATCCTTGAAGACGTCCTCTTCTAGCCCTCAAAACACTTCAAATTTGGGCTTGTCCTCTCTGAAGTATTCGACCTTGTCTAGGGCATCATATACCTGCAATACACCATAGAAAACCCTCACCAATAGACCCTACTCCTGTGCTGTTGCCTCAAAGAGATGCAACATTGTTTTGGAAGGCCTACTAGGCTACTTGAATTTCTAAACAAACCTTTCCTTCAACCTGCAACCACACAAAAAATCTCGGCCTTCTTGATAGAGAGAATCCTCCTTTTTATGCTCAGAATCAACCCTCTAGACCTCGACCTATTCTCCTTCTACTTATGCCCAGAATCTGCCTCCTTCGTTGCCTTGTACCTGCCCAATGTAACCCAAAACAATCACAAGAACAAAACCCAAAACCAATCCTTATCCTCTCCTTTGCTTAGCTTCTAGGGCTGCAACCATTTTAGAAGTACTTGGCATCTATGCTCAGTCTATCACATGAGAAAGGATTTCGATGATGGATGCCAAATGAGGATGTTCCTATCCCTTATTTATATGCTTTTGTTGGCTAATGTCTAGCCCTTCTAAGGGGGTTTCTTCAAGTCAAGGCCGACTTGATCCTCTAGCCATTTAGCCCACATAAAACATATAAAAATTCTTTTCTCGCAAATGACAAAGCCTCTCTTGGTGTTCTTGGCAACCCCTTGCTCCACTAAGGGTGCCCCATGTTCTCCAAGTGCCAAATCATCAAAACCATGCTTGGTTTCACACCCACAAGCTTGGGTGCAAAACCCACCTCTTGGGTACTTAGCCCATAAATGACTTTTGTGGTGCCAAATTCCTCCACAACCCTATACCCTAGGGTTTGGAGTACCTCCCAAGCTACCAATATCAACATTTTATTTGTACCATGTACTTGTTGATGGTGAGCCACTTATCTTAGTACTGTATGTTGACAAAATATTTCTGTCAAGATTAGAGAAGCTCATAGGAATGTGCAAGGAGGAGCTTGCTTCGAAGTTCAAAATGAAAGATATATGATTGATGCACTACTTTTTTGGTAGTAGAGGTGTGGCAACAACCATGAGATATTTTCCTAGGGAAAGGCAAGTATGTAGTTGAGATCTAGAAGAGATTCAGGATGGAGGATTGCAGAATGATGCCTACACCCATGGTTATAAACTTGAGGAAGCTTAATGCTTCTGAGAGTGAGTTGGTGGATCCCACATTGTTTAGGCAGTCGATGTTAGTTTTTGTAGCATCGGATGGTGTTCTAGTCTCAAGACTTTGTGGAGAGGCTAAAACACAAGAGTTCTCCAAAACCCATAAATTGTTTATGGAAATTCCACCCAAATATGGCTCAATTAAATTAATTGACTATAATTAAAAATTTCCTAAATCAAACTTAGGAAAAATGGCTAATTAATAGTAATTAATTGAGAAAGGTGATAGTTCTCTAGAAACTCACACAGATTGACTTGGAGATGTTCTCAACCATCGATTAAGTTTTAATCGTGTCCGTTGGAGTCCCAACTGGAGATTATAAGAGGAGGTCAATGGGTAGATGGAGAACACATCAGTGCAGATACTTGGTGATCTAGGTAGTTCGATCCAACAGTGAGATCGATCCAGTGATCGAGTAGCAGGTGGTAGAGAGGTAGAGACATTGAATCTAGATGAATTTTTCCAGTTCCGATGAGCAACAACAAGTGACAAAGTATTCCATAGAGAGGCTGCGCAGAGGCCTGCGTAGGCAACTTCAAAGACAGTTTGATTTAGATGGGGGGAAGATTGATTCAACATCTAGAGGTCGGGAAGATTTTCTAGAGTGCCAGAGGGTCACTTCTAGGAGGACAGACAGGCATGACAACTTGTTGTGAGGGTGATTTCAAGCACGTGTGAGGCATCTGCGTAGAATTGGACGACTAACTTTGAGAGGGAGCCAGTAGTCGGGAATTGTTAGTGGAGAGAAAAATTCTCTCTAATATTTTTGTCAGATTTCTTGCTGAGAATCGCCAATATTTCGGCATCCAGATTGTACTCAGATTATTTCGCTGCTGCATAATAATAAAAACCCTCACTGCTGCACCAATTTTCCCACATTGGGTTTTTCTAGGGACAATTGTCCAAAAATAACAGTGTTACATTTTTGTGTGTGTATGTGCCAGTATTTTCTCAGTTTCCAGTTTATCTTTCGCAATGTTTATTTTTGTGAAGATTGCAGTGTGATTAATTCGTTGTTGCTGTAGCAATAAATTACTAAATTAGTTTACAATTAAAAGAATTAATTCCAATTGTTGCAATAGAATTTCGGGAGTGGAATTTTCACATGGTATCAGAGCGTATTTGACAGATAGGGAAGCTCAGAAGTGGAAGAGGAAAATTTAATTGTTCAAAGGGAGCAGCAGGCCGAAATTTTCAGGGGCTGCGTAGGGCCTAGTCAGGTAGTGCGAATTGCTAGGCAAGGGTTCGATTTTCCAGTTGCAGTTGCAGGGAAGTTCGCTTTGTCCATAATAGTGATTCCAGCAGGCAGAGGGAACATCAACTCAGTATTTTTGCTGAGCATATTTCTTGTCTGGGCACAAAGGGTTTTGTAGCAATTTGCTAGAGTAGATTCAGTGCCAGGTGGAAGAGAAAGTGCACACACAGAGGGAGTTTCTCTCAGAGGGTTTCTAGTTTCAGAAATCTGTGATTTCCAGTAGTAGAAGGCAGCAACAGAGCAGATCTGGGCATTTCATGAGGGAGTGCGAGTAGCAGTGCAAGAAGCCAAGCAAGAAAGGGCAGAGATTCTTGTTTATTTCTCCAGTATTTGAGTTTCGTGATTTTGTAGCTTTCCATAGATGGTCGTACGAGTTAGCCAGAAAGGGGATCTTGGCAGCAGATCGAATTCTAGTTGTCGAGGACGAGTGTTGGAGGAGATGCAAGCGGTCAAGTGTGAGTTGCAAAGTGAAGCAGTTTCCCAGTAAGGGACAAGGCTCGATAGGAGATAGTGGGGCATCAGATCTAGGTGGAGGATGAGTATGAGACTCTAGTGTCCCAGATGGGCAAGGTCCAACGCAGTTGCAACAAGGAGATCAATTCTGGATTGTTGTAGCAAGACCATCACTTTTGCTACAGGGGCCCACAGTATCATAGTAGCAGGATTTAGTGTCAGCAGGCACTGTCAATCATTTAGATGACAACTGCAGATCTAGTTGAAGTCAGTACATGTGAGACAGTTGCAGAGCTAGATGCAGTGACGCAGGTAGTGCGAATTGCCCAGTTGCAGGAAGTAGGAGCAGTTCTAGCTCGATGATTCCCAGTGTAGAGCTATGGAGTCCAATTTTCAATGCAGGAGGACAATGCGAGTTGCCAGGAGGGAGCAAAGAGATTTCCCATAGGGAGATCAAGACTTAGAGGGAGTCTAGTTTCAGAGGGAACAACCCTATGGAAGTTAGTACTTTGAGATTTGAGGAGATCAGACTCATTATTGCAGTAGTCGCAACAACAAAGTAGTAGCAACAACAATATGAGTAGATCAAAATTAACTTTGTATGCAGCTATACCTCCAGGAGTGAGGTGGGGTGATATGGAGCTTTAGTCCTAGAGTTGTGTAGAGATTTGGGCAGGGTCCAGTGAGGAGAGCATTAGATGGTGTTTCCTCATGGATCATTACACTTGCTATAGGGGCCCACAGGATTCAGTTGCAGGAGGATTAGTGTTTTTTGGTGCATTCAGTTCCAGAGTGACAATTGCAAACTAGTAGTAGTCAGAGATGCTAAGGAACACAAAGTAGTGTTGATAGCAGAGCAAGAGGCTCAGCGCATAGTCAGCAGCAGCGCGAATTTCTCAATGGATAGTGCAGAGGCTAGTAGCAGTCAGATGCTTAAGAGACAGTGGCAACACAGAGACACAGTTGATTCAGTATTTTGGATGCTTCTCAATTGCAGTAGTTGCAGGAGCAACAACAACAGTGAGAGGGAGTGTGAGTTGAGTTGCAGTGCAGATGCAGAGTTGGCAGCAGTATATGATGTACAGTGTAGTGTCATCAGTAATACAAATGCAGCAGTTTACAGTTAGTGGCAGATGAATCAGAGTTAGTGTAGTGGTTGGTGGACAGTGGTTGGAGAATGTTGCAGAGACAGGGTGTTGTGATAGTTGTGCAACACTAGTTGGAGAGAACACCTTCCTCGCTAAGAGGGAGTGTTAGTTTTTGTAGCATCAGATTGTATTCTAGCCTCGAGACTTTGTGGAGAGGCTAAAACATAGGAGTTCTGCAAAACCGAGAAATCGTTTATAGAAATTCCACATAGAGATGGCTTAATTAAATTAGTTGACCATAATTACAATTTCCTAAGTCTAACTTAGGAAAAATGATTAATTAATAGTAATTAATTGAGAAAGTTGAGAATTCTCTAGAAACTCACACAGATTGACTTGGAGATGATCTCAACCATCGATTAAATTTTAATCGTGGCCGCTGGACTCGTAGTGTGGAAAAAGTTTGCAAAAAATCGGGATTAAATCCCAAAAAGGCGATTTTTTTCAGCAAAACGATTTAATCGGCCAATTTTTTGCTGACTTTTTCATCCCCGAAAAAATTGCGATTAAATCGTTTTATGCCCGATTTTTATCGTGAGTCGACCGAAAAAGTTGGCCGTCCCTCCCCGGCCGCGGATAAAGAGGCCGAAAAGGCCGAAAAATATATCATCCTTTGCTGTTTTTTCTCCCATTCGGCGCTGTGGAGAGAGTAGCTATTTGCCATTAGAGGAGAAGATTTGCTAGTTTTGTGGTGGGGATTTGGAGATTTGTCCACTGTTCAACGTGAGAGATTCAAAGTGCCGAATTGCTGCTGCCAAATATGTATTTTAATTTCTCTCTTAGTTTTTTTTTTACACAAATGGCTTCTTAAATCTTTCTATAATTCTATTAATTTGTTTATATCTTATTTTTGCCTAGAATTTTGAAAGGGAAACATTGTTTAGAATCTAGATTGAAGCAAAACTTCAACTTTCAAGAATAAAATGACAAAAAATCAAACCCTTGTTTACTGAATCTGAGTGTTTTCAAGTGACTGAGAAGAGGCATTTAAAATCTAAAATCAACAATTGCATTTGTGTTTGCTTCTTATGTGATAGGAAATTTTTAATTTGTTTCAATTTTTTTTTGTGCCCAGGTTTAAATTCAAGTTCAAAATTTAAAACAAAATGCTAAGGCTTTTGGACGCTATGTGGGAATATGGTAAACCTGATACTATACCCGAATCTGGGGGGATCAATAGAATGTATTTGACTTGCAAGTTGTGTGGCAAGCATATGTTAGGAGGTATCAATAGATTAAAATTCCATTTGGGGCAAATTTCGGGGCAAAATGTTGACCTTTGCCCAATACATCTCCATAAATCATCTGACGGGCCATTCAATCGTTGATGGATAATCCGATAAAGAGGAGGGAAAAGACACCAGGGCATCACTAAAATTCCAACTTGTAGGGGCCTCAAGAGTGGGGGGAATTGAGAGTGGCAGTGCTTTTTCAACATCACCTTCCTCACCCATATGTCCCAACCCCTCATCTATCTCATCTTTTTTTGTTCCTAGAACCACACCTGGTGCACAACCTGGCATCAAATCAGCACTTAAAAAAAAAGAAAAGGTAGAAACTGACAGGTTGGTGAGTAAGTGTCTTCTGTGGAGTGATGTTCCTTTCAACATTGCCAAGACAAACCCATTCTACCAACCTATGTTTGATGCTGTTGCTGTTGTTGGCCCAGGGTACAAAGCCCCCACCTTTGCAGAATTGAGAGGGCCTCTTCTTCAAGATGAAAAGACTGATTGCATTTTTAGATTGGAGAAGTTTAGGGCATCATGGGAACAAATTGGATGCACAGTCATGTCAGATGGTTGGACTGACCAAAAGGGTAGGACCCTTCTTAACTTCTTGGTTAGTTGTTCCAAGGGGACAATGTTTATGAAATTTGTTGATGCATCTGCACTATTTAAAGATGCACGTACATTATGTGAGTTGTTGGACCTCTTCATTCAGGAAGTAGGCCCAAGCAATGTTGTCCAAGTCATAACGGACAACGTTGCAAATTATGTTGCAGCTGGCAAGTTGCTTATGGAGAGGTATCCTAACTTGTTTTGGACACCTTGTGCTGCTCATTGCATTGACTTGATGTTGGAGGATATAGGTAAGATTCCTATTGTGAGAGATATTGTTGAATCATCTAGGAGCATAACAAAATTTATATATAATCATGCATATGTGCTTAGCTTGATGAGAAAATTCACCAAAAACAAAGAGTTGGTGTGTCCTGCCATTACACGATTTGCCACTACTTTCATATCTCTTTAGCCTTTGTTGAATTCTACGTGTGATGTGAACATGTTTCTTTCACCGGATTGGCGTGCTTTGTCTATTAGCCGCAAACCAGAGGGAGAGGGCATATGCAGACTAGTTTCATATGATTAGAGCTTTTGGGCAAGAGTAGAGGTGGTGTGTGCCATTTCAGAACCTTTGGTAAGGGTTCTTCGGTTGGTTGATGGAGACAAGCCCGCAATGGGCTACTTGTATGAGGCCATGGATAGGGCCAAATAAGCCATTCGTGCTTATTATGAAGATAAGGGAGATGAGGGGCTAGAGAAACAACAGGTCATATGGAGAGTGATTGATGAGTGATGGAACAATACCCTCCATCGCCCCATTCATGCTGCAAGTATCTACCTCAACCCCGCATTTTCTTACGCCTGTGGTTTCAGATTTGATGCCGAGGTGATGGATGGATTCTCTACTTGTGTTGAGAGGATGGTGTCATCTGAGTAAGAACGTGAAGATATTTCTAAAGAAATGGAGTTATATAGGATGGGGGTTGGCACATTTGGTTTTACCATGGCTATTAAGAATAGGATGACCAAAATGGCAGGTAAGCTTTAGTTTGTTTCAAACTTTCAAGTTTAGAATTTCATTTTATTATTTATTTATTATTATTATTATTATTATTTTATTTTTTTATGTTTTTCATTTTTCTTTTAACTTGTAGATGCTTGGTGGACAAGCTATGGTGGTAGAGTACCCCATCTCCAAAATCTTACTGTTCGAGTGCTCAGCCAAACATGCAGTTCCTTTGGGTGTGAGCGCAACTGGAGTTGACAAAATACATAGCAAAAAGCGCAACAGGTAAACAAATTTCAAATTAAATTTTTTGAATTCATTTGATTATTTTTAATATTTAAATTTTCTAAGTACTAATTTACAATCTATGACCCTAATACAGATTGGAGTCCCAACACCTCAATGACATGGTCTACGTCTACTACAATCTTCGATTGTGGGTGAGACAACTTCAAATACCTCCTCATGTGGAAGCCATTTCATTGGACAATATTGATACCACTGCTGCATTGAGGGTCGAGAGAGAGAGGTCGACCATGGAATCGATCCCGGATTGGTTCGGTGTGGATCTAGAGGAGGAAGCAGTTGTAGGGGAGGGAGAGCCAGAGATAGAGGAGGAGGAGCAACATCAGGGTCATGAGGCAGAGTTGGATGAGGATGATGAGGAGGAGGTGACACCATCTAGCATGGGCAACAACAACATAGGACAGAGGCCACCTCTTTTATCGGCTTCTAGAGGACGACTGACTCCATTTGTATTTCCAGGGGCTGTGCCTTCTTCCTCTAGAGGAAAAGTGTTAATTTTAGGTATGTTCTATGCTTAGACCAATTTTTTTCAATTTTCACAGTTAGCTCAATATCTTTTCCAGGTTAGCAATCACATCAGCATAATAGTAAATTGCAGATAGAACATAAACATAAATTGCAGAAGACAAGCCAAGACAAGAGGACATAAGATGTGGCACTTGCCAGGGACAAACCCCAATGTGGGGAAACCCTTGATCAATTCTTCTTATATGTTCTTCAATAGTTCAGCAGAGAGAGAGAGAGAGAGAGTAGTACATTTACAACAAAAGTCAACACTTTGACTTATCTAGATAAGAGCATAGATCATCTCTAAGAAGATGATACATGAGATCAGTTGAAGACATGCTGCTTCAACTGATTCTCCAAGGTGACTCCTTCACCTATCATTGTGCTGCACCTCGTCATCATGATGCACCTCACCGTGTTGCACCATGTTGCACCCATCATCACTATGCTGCGTCTCATCATGCTTCACCAATCATGACTGTACCCGTCACTGTACTGCATCTCCTCTTGCTGCACTATGCTGAGCTCTTCATTGCACTATGTTGTACCCAAATGCATGTTGCAATACCTCATCATCCTGTTGCTGCAATACCTTCTTGCTGCTGCCATATGTTCTTGCTGCTTCCATGTGGTCATCATTACCATGTTGTACTATTGCTGCTCCATACTGCACCATGTTGCCTTCATCATGCTGCCACTCCTTTTATCATAGTGCTGCACTTTGTTACCCAACACACAACATGTTGCACTACACTTCTTTATGATGTCTGTCATGCTGTAGCAGCGTTCCACACCATGCTGCTCCAACACTGTCATATCTTATTATTTGCTGCATAGTTCACTGTTAAGAGGATTCTCTATATACTGCACTGGAAGTCATTCTAATACTAGGTGGACAGCCTTCATGTTAAGACAATCCTAACTATCCTCACATAGCAACATCAAACTTGCTGCTCAAACTTTCATATGGCTGTAGACTTCGATTCTCCAATAGACTTCCAAATAGCCTTTGAAGGACTGCGACATAACTTAATAGAACCCCTCCCTAGCTGCGTTGCTGCCTTAGGTCATATGATAGCCCTTTGCTGCCCTACGCAAGCCCAACTGTGGTGCTATGGCCTGCAGCCTAGCACAACAACATTCGGTCCTCAAATCGTGTCACAATCATCATGTGTTTAGCCCTCAAACTCAGCCTAATAGCTTGCTAAGATGATTGCGTTTTAGGTCTACGTTAGAAGTCTCTTTTGCTGTGATGATACCTGTGGCTAGGGCACATTTTGCATCTGCTGTAACCCTTCCTTAGATCTATGGCTATGGCACATTTAAGGCCTCCTCACGATAGCGGATTAGGGCATCCTTTAGGCAGCGTATTAGGGTAAACTAGGGAAGCGTATGGAGCAGGTTTAGGCTGTGAAGGAGCCTCTTTACTACGGCCAGATCCCCTCTCTTGGACTGTAATTAGATCACCCTTTGCGGTTAGGGCATCATCTTCTAGGACTACGTTTAGGGCATCATCCTCTAGGACTGCGTTTTTCCCTTAGAGATTCTTCTTTGCACTAAAACCCAAAACAAATGGAGAAGAAGAAATCTCAAGAGAGTTGTGTGTACAAATGACTTGCAAGGCACTTGTATTTATACCAAAACGTGTAGCACAAGTGGGGGCAGTTTAGTTGCTGGTCGACCTTGACGAATTGTCCCATAACACAAATAAATTCATATCTCCATGAATACTTATCGGAATCGGATGATCTTTAGATCAATCCTACACATCTCGATGAGAGGAGTCCAAGAAAAATATCAACTGCCATAAATAAGATGACCCACATGGAGTTTGTCCCTAGTTGCCAATTTCAACACTCCCTCTCAACTAGGGAGAACTCCATCCGCTGATTCATCTGTCCGACTGTACTATCTCTGCCATCAGTGCCCTCTACTGCTCTGCTAAGCTCTGCTCTACTCTGCTGAACCATGAAGAAGAAGAATTGATTGAGAATGTTTCATACCATTCTCTACTGACCTGAAGTCAGTTTTATTGGTTCCAGATCAATATCACAAGAGAGTGTCTCAAACCACTCATACTGATCCCAGATCAGTTACATGGGTCCCAGATCAATGGAGGTCATCCTAGCATAGGGAGTACAATAGATACAATGATGCGTCCATCGATAGTACTACTATGGTCTCTAATCCCATTTCCCTGCTTATTGGCCAGATAAGAGGTACTTCCCATGAGTCCCAGACCGCATGGGTAGGATGCCTTGACAGGAGAACCATTCATCCTGTCCCTAAGTCGCCTCAGGGTATCACAGGGGAAGGCTGAGCCATTCACCCTGTACACAACTCACCATTAGGGGAGGGTGAGTCGCCCTATGGTCGCGTGTTGCTCCAGTAGTATCCCAATCCCCTCGAAGCTCCCATAGTTCAATGCATGCAACATGCAAGGCCCTCATAAGAAGGTCTCTCAACGACTCCAATTCGTTCGGGAAAGTCACAAATTTGACCTTTCCTCGGGGCTTTGACAGAATGTCTGCGACCTGTACATCATTCTCAATGCGATAGAGCCTCCTTGCTCATTGACGTACCATATCCCAAATAAGGTAGTATCTGATGTCTATATACTGGAGCAATCATAGAATACGAGATTCCTCAATAATCGAATCCCCCCCCCCGGTTGACACAAAAGATCACGGTGGTATCCATCATGTGTACAAACAGCTCATTGAGGAGCTTCCACAACTAGGCAACTTCACACGAGATCAGACTTTGTAGTTATTTATTTTGTCTCAGTGATGCTCAAAGCAACCATCTTCTGCTTTCTGCTCATCCAAGATATCAAACATAACCCAAAGAGAATCAACACTCAGAAGTGCTCTTGAGATCCTCCACACTGCCTGCCTAGTCAGCATTCGAACAGCCATGCAGCTTCATATTTCCGGTAGTGTATCTCAATCCATGAGAGATTGTGCCCCGAAGATACCTCAGAAGATTCTTGGAACCAATCCAGTGAGGCTCAACCATATATGAGCTCATCATACTAACTGCAAATCATATGTGCGGATGGAAGTTCACCAAGAACATCAACGCGAATGAGTTTATGAAACTCAGAGGCATTTCCCAAATCTGGTTCGACATCACTACCATTTAACTTCTGAAAGTTAAGATCTTTGAGGTAGTCACGGGCTTGCAGTTTAGCATTCCACATCCGGAATCCAACTCCCTCTTACTTCTGTAAATGAGAGGGTCTGCACCTGTCATAAATAGGTCGTCCTTAGAAGGTGCCGGTATGAGAGGTCTATCATCCACAACCTTCAAGCAATGGTTTGGATCGACTTCACTCCTAGTGAATTTCAGCTTCATCAGACAACGATCAATCCTCTCATACTATGCATGGGGTGTTTTGCTTCAAGCCATAGAGGGCTTTCTTCCACCTGCATTCATGAGATTCCCAATCATGAATCTCAAACCCCTCGGGTTGTTCTGAACCCGTGGACCTACTACATGAGGGGAATGGTCCCCTTGTAAGATTTTCCTTCGGTACATCTCAGACATGTACCTTCATGCTCTTTTTGAATTCAAGCATCCCTATCACCATCTGACTCACATCGGGTAGGGCCCCATAATAAGTAGACCTCCAGTGCTATAGATGAGACATGTCAATTGACATGGTCCCCAATGGACCATCCTGCAACTTGATACAAATTGCCAACCTTGAACCCATGAGTAAAAGCATCTATGAAAATTCATTTTCAAATACGTACCTTTCCATCGATGAATGCCACTCTGAAACCTTTGACTTCCATTGCTGAAATGGACACCAGGTTCTTCTAGCGATCAGGTACACAAAAGAGATTCTTGTAAATGAATCGAGTTACCCTCATTCAATTGAGGGGTAACATTCCCTACACCCTTTCCGAGATAGGTGGCATCGACTCTAAGTATAATCCCACAATTGTTTCCATCTCTACTAAATTAGAGAGAGAACCCTTCTATCCGATGAAGTGCCTTGAAGCACTACAATCAATAAGCCAGATTCCCAAAGAATCTGAAGGAGAGGGCCAATACAAGATAACACTTTTTTTTTTTTTTTTTTTTATCTTATCAGAAACAACATTTGATTCTTCATACCTGGGGTTCCTTGCTTTCTCTGAAGAGTCGGCCATTTCCTTAATGACCTGCATTACCTATCATTCCTCTGATCATTGAAGATGTCCCTGGAATGATTGTTATCATCATCAAGTGATGTGTCCCTGCGATTAAGGCACTCCTTCGCATATTGGCTGAACTTATTGCAACCAAGGCATCTGCCTTTCCTTCCACCCTTACATTCGGTCTTCCCGTTGAAGTGATCTTTAGGTAGGCCATTAGAAACTTCTGCTGCGCCATTCTGATAATATTCTCTGCTTCGACTTCACCCTCTGATAACATTCTTTTGAATTTGAAGAGAGATGAGGAATCCACTGATCCTTTTGTCCTTTCCCAACTGTCTTCGGCGATTGCTCTTTCGCTCTTGCTTGGGCTTTGTCTTCACCTCAGCTTTGATACCATGTTAATTTTAGGCATGTTCTATGCTTAGAGCAATTTATTTCAATTTTCACAGTTAGCTCAATATCTTTTCCAGATTAGCAATCACATCAGCATAATAGTAAATTGCAAATAGAACATAAACATAAATCGCAGAAGACAAGCCAAGACAAGAGGACAAAAGATAATAATCATAAATAATAGTTAAGTTAAGCTAATAATTAGGTTGAAGAGGCATGTCTAATAGGACATGACTCTTCATGAGGAGACACTTGCGTGATATATAAGCAAGCTTCTTGTTCTCATTGTAAATCATTATCATTCTTATTCTTATTCATATATTTAACATAATATTTATATCCTAAATGGATATAAATATTATGTTAAA
>APFE031562070.1:0-19723 GCA_000404065.3 Pinus taeda | reverse complement strand
GGGGGGGGGGGTCACAGGGGGTTTGAGGGGTGTAGGTAACCCCACTCTATGGGGTCTGAGACAGCGCCCTGGAAAATTTTGGTTTTGGACCCTATGTTAGGTTGGGCAGACCCATCTATGGTTTTGTGCATGATTTTCGCACATGGTTTTGGACGCGACGGTTTTCGGTCCATGGTGCTGGATGCAATGGGTTTTGTTCCATGGTATTGGATGCTTTGGCATGTATAAATATGTATTGTAACATTGAAAGGAACATAATGAAAAATCAATTTGGTAGCCCCAGTTTTGGGATCTAGGGGAAATCTCTATGTATATGTGTTTTATTTATTATGCTCTCGCATTGTTTATTTTCTGTGTTTCAGAATTCGTATGCAGGTAATTTCGGTACAGGGTTAAAACCTATAGCATGGAAAACTTTCATGCTTAGAATTGGTGTGTAGGACCATCTAACTAGCAGAGGTGCTTACATTCAATTCATGATATTGGAAAGTTTAACCAACCCAGATTATGAACTGAAATAAAAGAATTATAACCATTCCGTTGCTATCAATTTCTATTGTCATTTCTCATCATTGAAATATATTACCATATTCATAACAATATGTTGTTTTGATTGTAATTCTATGTGCTTCAAAAAAAATTCAAATAAAGATGCATTGGTCTAATGACATGTAAAATTTGCCTAAAAATTACCTTAAAATCCCTTAACAGTAGAGAATTAGCCTCATTCACTGAAAAATAACTTGATTTGTTGATCATAATTGCAACCTATTCACTATAGTAGTAGTATTCCACAATAATGAAAACTAAGGTGCCGAACAAAATTTCCCGCGCTGTAAATAACTTCTCAATGTGGGAATGGGGATATATTTGAACTAGTCCTTATTTCATGCTTTACATGGAATTGTTGAATGACATGAAAATCAGACCTTTAAAAAAATTGAACTCTAGCTGGTCGCAATTGCGTGATATAATTTACAAACAGTTAGTCCAAGTCTCCCTTTCTTCAGACATAAGAGTATCACTGTCATCATCTTCCCTCGCAGTAGCTAAGTTGTTCCCCTAAACATCATTTCCCATGTCTGCTCTACTAGAAATGGTCTCTCCACTCTTTGCAGGACCAGAGCTTGTTTTAGCTTCATCTTGCTGAGTTGTTGAAAAGGAAGCCCTAAATGGCCCAACAAGAGAGACCTCAAAGTTCCTTCTTGTCCCTCTACCACTACCATTCACATTATCTACTTCGTGGATAGGAAATATAACAACAACACCACCACCACCACCAGAAGCTTCTCATTGATTTGGGGCAATACTAATAGTACCAACCATGATATTTCTAGAGCTCATCTTAGGCCTGAAAGATTCATTATTAATATTATTTGATGTTCCAAAAATAACTCATGAAGAAAACCCATCGAGACTTCCACCTTAGCCATCTGATGTGCTGCCAGAAGTCTGAACCCAATGAGATATTTTCCCATGGGATCGAGCCTCCTCATACTCCACGTAATCTGTGGGCATCTTGTATCAAAAAAATAGACAAGAATTATATTGTTCAAGCCACGGTATAATGAAAATATAATTGTACATGTTTTTACAGGGCATTTGTCTTACTTTGGCTCCCACTTCAAATTCATCCTTGCATACCGTACACTGTGTAGAACTCGTAAAAAGAAGGCCTTGGGTAATTTTAATGGTGGGCATAGGATGTATGGAAGCTTCGGAGGTAGGAGGGAATTATAATATAAATATTTTAAGAATTTAAATAATATTTAACTTTTAATATACTATGTTATATTATGTTATGATAATATATTTTAAATGAGATTGGATATGATAAGATACTATAGATGAAATTGGATTAGAGTTAATGCATTTTTGTAGAAATGAATATTGATTATGTAAAATATGTATAAATTTTATTTTCAAATATTAATGGTGTTTTTTTTAAGTAGGTAAGCCAATAGGTGATTTATAGATTCAAGTATTTAAAAGAAATGCACAATTTATAAAGAAATTGTGCAAAATCTTTTAACATGAAGAACATATTATTTTTAGTATTTTATTAAAAAAAATTATGATATTTTTTATTATATTTTTTTTTTGTATTTTCAAGCTTGTTAATTTTTTTAAGAGTTGTATAATGTTTGTGGATGATTGTTGTTTTTCATAGTTTTACATATTTTTTTCCTCTTATTCCAATATTCTTACAGTGCTAAATCCATAATTTGTTGGAGTAATTTGGACCAGGTTCGTGGTCAAACTAGTGACTACTACTATAATAACAAGAGTATATCAAACAACCAATAAACTATATATTCCTAGAATTTGTTCGAAAGGCATCAACATGTCTCTCAATGGTCCTCAATAGCACAATTTAGTTGATAATAATGGCAATCGTGAGAATCAGACAGATGTCATGGGTACATAAGGACAAATGTCAAATGCAGATGAAAAGAGTATTAAACAATGCTTAGCCTGACCAATCTCAAAAAGGGACACCTTTGGTGTAATTAAGGCTTTTCATACACAATGGATTAATGTAGGTAGGGGATATTATGGTATTGAACCAATTATTTTTAATTACAATTTGTAAGTCATGTAAATAGATGTAAATTATCTAAAATAATTAGTGGTAATTTATTTATGTGGGGCATATAATAGATTATGAGAGGGTGTATTGTTAAGGCATTTCGTGGTGTTAAGGTCACCGATTTGAAACTCCGTAGGTAAAAATATAGTCATGTTAAGGGCGGGTGTGGCCTAGGCTAGGTGATCATGTCCTGTTGCAAAAGGAGGTGTTGGCCCTCTCCCATTTTTTATAATTTTTTAACCTTTGATTTTAATTCCCTGTGAATGTGATCAAATAATATAACCCTAAAGATTCTAATAAACTCCATAATTCTAATCATCCTTTGATCCAATAAAGAAGTGTATAAGGAAGTATAACCTCTCATCGACTCTATAAAAGCATTTGAATCCCCTATGACTTGTCAGTTTAGATTGTTGAAGTGACACAATTAAATGACTAACATAAACAACTAATTCATATTATTTAGTTCTTTCTAGGTAGTCATATTTTTGTTCCTAGACTAAATTAGGCATTCACATTAGTCATTTTAGTCATTTTTAGTAGTATTACTTGTTAGCTAGTCATATATTTTTACTGGATACTAAATCAGTCATTGAAGTTAGTTGTTTTTAGTTGGGTCTCTTAATATTTCTAGTTTTTGGTAGTATTTCACTTGAAAAAGTTGTGGTTACTACCATTTTTATTCCCTTAGTCACTAATTTCACTATTTTGTACTAGTGGTTGTAGCAATGACAACACTTGGTGGCACACTTGTATAATCCCAACTTCTTTGCCTTGGTTAACTCTTTCATGCAGGGTATTGGTTCTTCGAGGAGTATTGATTCATCGTGTAGATTATTTTGGTGTCCCTGCTTACCATATGAGTAAACATGGTCCCCTCTATACCTCTCTCAGTTTAACACATCATAAGATTCAATGATATCATAAAGTTTTGAGCTAGGAAGGGTAGTCAAGTTCATGAGCTTAATATTTTCATATTATGTTAACTTTTATCTCTGGTGTTGCTTCGATGCCAGGAGGCCTGGACGGTACCCCGAAGGAGTCACTATAGGAACATAAACATTTCTCCACTACTAATGAGCTTGGATAGTGCCCTGATGAAGTTTCTTTGTTCACCTCTCTGCACAGGAAGCCTTTCTCTTCTTTCAGCTTTATTCATTTAATTTATAGTACTATGCATTGGGACTTATTTTATGGGAAGAAGAGGGGTCTAGACTTATTGAGATCATAAGAGGTTATTCCTTTAGAGAAGCACACAGATACCTATGATTTAGTTTTTCTAATTTATATCTTTTCCCTTTCTCCTCCTGTACTAATTGGATATGCATTACAACACCGAAACATAAAAATGAAGCGTGGGCATGAGGTTTTGCTAGATGGAAATAGGTTCATGGTTTAACCAAAATTATCCTCATGAATGAATCAGACTTTTCATTAGAACTTCATCGACCAAAATATATAACCAACACAAGGAAGATGGAAAGAAGGTTGGCCAAATGTTGAAGTGTCATAAGACTCTCTTTTAACTCAACCACACATAAAGAAGCCAGGAAACATGTTGACGCATAACATTTATTTACATGACACAAACATAAAACAAAATCAAGAAAACAAGCAAAGATTATGTACATAGTAGGGCACAACCCCATATCATCATTGAAAATAGTTCTTTAAGTCTTTGCCATTAACGAGGATAGATTCAATCCTCCCATCAAGCAATAGAAGATGATATTTATGTTGGGCAACATTTTCGTAAATTGTGAATGGCCCAATCCATAGGCATTGAAACTTGGTGTGTTTTCCTTTGTCCGCGTGGGCATTGTCCCACTTCAGGACTAAGTCACCCACACTAAAGTTATTCTTCTCTAAAGACTTCTTGTGGAACCACCTCTTGATACAGATCTGATGGAGTAGAAATATTTCTTTTGCTTTCAACCTTTCTTCCTACAACTTGTGAAGGGTTTCCATCCTACGCAGCACTAATAAGCATGGCTTGCCTTGGGATTCTTGCAAAATTTGGAGAGCGAGAAAGTAAACATTAGGAGGTAGGATGGCTTATTTTACATACACCAAGAATTAATGGGAGGTTTTCAGAGAGGGCTTTGGTGTGACTCAGGTCAACCCATAAAGCATTTATCAAAGCAGAGTGTGAGTTCCTCCATTCAAAGCATATCGTATTTTTTATGATACGGATGAGGTTATTATTTCTAGACTCAGCAAGACCATTCCCCTACAGATAATAAGTAGTTGAATGGTTCATTACAATTCAATTTTCTAATGAAAAATCATAGACTTTTAGTGATGAAAAGTATGTTGCATTATCAAAAACAAGTGAAGTAGGAATGTCGAACCTAGAAATGATAATTTGTTGAAGGAAATTCATGACTTCTTGATCATTCACATGTTTAAGTGGAACTGATTTTATCCACCACGTAAAGTAGTTTGTGGAAGTGAGAATATAGTGGTGTTTCTTTGACGAATATGAAAATATTTCTCCAATAACATCCAAGCCCCACTATTGAAAAGGTTCTTCCACTACGATAGGTTGCAATGGCGCGGCTGACTTCTTATTTTTGCCAACACACCTTTGAGAGACTGGAAACTTACAGGCATAAGAATCAACATATTTGAATAATGTAGACCAATAAAAATTGGCCTGCATGATTTTATGCATAGTTGTGTTCTTTGCAAAATGTGCCCTGCCTGGTCCATCATGGAGATCACACAATGCTTTCTCTTAATCATGCACTTCCAAACACCTAAGAAATACTCAATTATGGTTGTTTCTGAAAATAACCCCATGCGAAAACTGGTAAGATAATTATTTTAGTCTAAGTTCTCTATTTTTCCATGTGGATAAATAGGAGGACATGGTGTTGTGCTCAAGGTATTTCCGTACATATGCCTACCAAGGGTCTGTGATAATAGTGGGATAAGTTCACTCTACATTATACATTTCAATTTCTTGTTCCCATCTAGAGGGATCTTCTTCTTCTTCTGCATCCACTACTTCCACTGCTATTCGACATAGATCGTGGCCTTTAATTCTGTGAATTGGTTTGAAATCTAAATCATACTCCTATAAAGCGGTCATTCAGTTCACTCTTCTATCACCTAGCTGTTGTTGAACACATAATGATCTGACTGTTGGGTGAAAAATAAAGATTAAATAGTTATTTTTCAAAAGATAGGGTTGGTAGTGCTTCACCACCTTGTATATTGCGTAATGTTGTTTATCAATGGTAGGATAGTTGAGTTTAGGTCCCTAAAGACTAGCGCTCATGAAATATATTGGTCGCTCATTGTTCTAATCATCCTTTTGTGTAAGCACGATGGTGAGAAAAGTGTCAAAAGTAAAAATGTCGAAAGTAAAAGTGTAGAGAAGAAAAGCTTTGTTGAAATTTGGGTTGTATAGGGAAGGGGCTTCTACAACAACTTGCTTGATTTGGAAAAATGCATACTTTTCCCTTTTATCCCATATGTAGATTTCATCCTTATTTACCATCTCTTGTATTGGCTTGAAAATATGAGCGTAAATGGAGATGAACTTACGAAGGAACTTGATTTTCAAAAGGAAGGAATGCATACGTTTCTTGTTCACCAGGAAGGGCTTCAAGTCTACCTTAATCCCACTTTTGGAAATGATGTGGCTCAATATATTACCCTCAGACACTATGAAAATACTCTTTTTGGGATTAAGGGATATCTCGTACTTACGACATCGCTCAAAATTTTTCATCAAATGGTGTATGTGGTCAGATATATTCTTAGAAAACACCATGACATCATCGAGGTAGACCACCATGCTTTGTCTAATGGAACTATGTAATTAAATGTCCATTGTGAGTTGAAATGTTGTACTAGAATTAAACAACCCAAATGGAATTCTCTTAAATGCGAACATAGCCCAGTTTGTGCGAAATATTGTTTTGAGTGTGTCAGGATCTAAGACTAGAACTCGGTTATATCCTGAATACCCATCTAATAAAGAAAACATCCCTAGCCCCAATATTGTTTTCAGTGTGTATTCCATAGATAAAAACTGGGTATTTTTCTTTGTCTGAGGCGTGGTTACAGTTATGGAGATCATCACACAAGTAGATTTCCCTGGACTTCTTCCTTATTGGGACCAATTTTGAAACCAAGGTAGAATCTCACACTTTATATATGATTTGAGCATCTAATAGCTTCCTTAGCTCCTTTTGGATGAGAGGCTCAAGCGTCGAATGTACCTTCCGCAATTTGTGTTGGAACGACTTGGCCCCTTCCCTGATTGGGATTAAATTGTGGATAGTTCCTTTTTCATACTTTTTGATGTCATCTTATGTCCACATGAACACATCTCAATACTTCTTAAATAAGAGGATAAAATCTTTTCACTATTGTGGTGTGCAACAAGTACTAATATTGACAAACTTCAGATCTCTTTCTGTTCCCAATTTTTTCTACTTGCGCAACAACGTTGAGCTATGGGTCTTTGCATTTACAAGCCCTCAGAAGTGATTCTACAAGTCATACAACTTTTCTAATGATACCACACATTTCGGCATGAGGTTTTATTTTCTTGTTCTAGCTTCATCCTGCAATGCCTTCTCATTCTCGTCTTCATCAATAGTTTGACTTTTTAATACATAAACGTTCTCCATAAAGTGAAGTATCTACTGGTCATCATTGAAAATGAAAAAATTAGTAATATTATCAAGGATGGGTGGCTTATAAAGAATTTATATAGAAAAGTCATCCCTAAGTGGTGATAACCTAAGAGCAACATTTTTGAGTGCACACATAGCTACGTTGTGAATTCTAGAAACAAAGATAATATTAAAATATTGGAAATGTGAAATAAACACCATACCTCTTGTTGGTAACTTTTGAGACGAGGTGACACACAATGTATGGTATCATGTACCTATTGTACAACAATTTCTAAGTCACCTATTGCTTTGAGAACCATAATGATGAGGTTGATGGATATTTGCAAACCCAAGATCAGTGCTTCTTATTCTATAGTGTTGTTCATGCACTTGAATTTCAAGTGGCTAGAGATCACATGTTTTCTCTATTGCAGGTTTATTAAAAAAAAACCAACTCTAGAGCCCTCCTACATTTTGGAACCATCAATATACAATGTCCACATATCATATGTACAAGGGTTACATACTACACTAGTACTATTATTACTATTACTACTAAGTGTATAAATATCATTTGCATAAGTTGGTGTTAGAAAATTATATATTACGGAGCAATGGAACACATAACAAATTGCAGAAATATAAACACAGAAAATGCATAAAACAAGAGAGACACAGATATATGTGGTTCACCTAGTTTAGGCTACATCCACCCCTGAACAGCCAATCCTTCCTTTCTATTATCTAGAAAAATGAAGAGACACAACCTACAACAGATCCACTGTAATATCCTTTTTTTATCTCATAGTCTCACCTCTCTATTTCTCGCTCGAAGAATACACATATATTACACAGACTCAGTACAATGCCCTCATACAAAGAGAGGGGTTTCCTTATAGGGTAGAAAACCCTAAAATAAACATAAGTTCTACCGTCAAATCATCTGCCTAATGAACGGCCCAGATTGACTAGAAATTACTATACTTTTACAAAGCAATTTTACATCTATTTTTAGCTTCAGGGGCGTTGCCCCTGAAACCACCTACCAGGGGGGGCTCCCCAAAGGTCGCAGCCGCCCCCCTATGGACCCCCCCTGTAGCAAATATTTTATGGGTGGCATTGCTGCCCCATTTCGAACAGGGGTCCAATGCGGCAATACCTTTGAATACAGAAGATAATCAGGCTCCACACCCAATAATCTCCCACTTGGAGACTGATTATAACAACTCCACCGCTGCTTCATTTGCTGGACAATGACTCCTCTTTAGACCTGGTTGTTTCTCATCTTCATCGTCATCCTTGAAGACCAATTGAAACTAAGAATTTTCTCAGTTTCTCCTTGGTTACAACTTTTGTTAGCATATCTGCAAGATTCTGGCTAGTGTGTATCTTTTCCAGCTTCAACTCTCCATCTTCCAACACTGATCGTAAGAAATGGTGCTTGAGCTATATGTGTTTAGTCTTGAAATGAAATGCTGAGTTCTTTGCAAGATGAATGGCACTTTGGCTATCACTGTATAATGTGCCCATATCATGCTCCTTACCCAATTCACCCATAAACCTTTGTAACCAAATTGCTTCTTTATTAGCCTCTGTAGCAGCAACATACTCTACTTTTGTTGTTGAATGTGCAACAACACTTTGGATTTTTGAAACCCAACTGACAGTTGTACCCCTACCATATCCTGTAGTGCTTCTTCTATTATCTCTGTCACTTGCCATATCAGCATCAACATATCCCTATAGAGAAATGTTTGAACCACCAAAGCATAATTCTTGATTTGTGGTACCTTTCAAATATCTGAGAATCCATTTCACTGCCTTCGAATGTTCCTTTCCTAGATTGTTCATGTACCTACTTACAACTCCCACTACATGTGCAATATCAGGCCTTGTGCAGACCATTGCATACATTAAGCTTCTAACTGTTGATGCATATGGAACTTTACACGTATAATCCATGTCTTCTTGGGTCTTTGGGCACATTTCCTTACTAAGTTTGAAATGGCTAGCAAAAGGTGTGCTAACTGGTTTTGCATTGTGCATATTAAATCTTTCCAACACCTTTTGTATGTACTCATTCTGAGACAATGTTAATTTGCGATTCTTCCTGTCTCTAGTGATTTTCATACCAAGGATTTGTTTTGCAACTCCCAAATCCTTCATTGCAAATGAATTTGCAAATTTTCTTTTGAGCACATTTACTTCCTGCATGTTAGACCCTGCAACAAGCATGTCATATACATACAATAACAATATGATATATATGCCATCATTTTGCTCTTTCAGATAAACACAATGATCAGAGTGACATCTAGTATAACCTTGTTTAGACATAAACTTGTCAAATTTTAGATACCACTGCCTTGGAGCCTGTTTTAAGCCATACAAGCTCTTCTTAAACATGCACACTAGTTTCTCCTTCCCTTTCACCTCATATCCTTGTGGCTGTTACATATATATCTCTTCCTCCAAATCCCCATGGAGAAAGGTTGTCTTTACATCTAACTGCTCAAGATGCAAATCTTCAACTTCTACTAGACTTAAAATAGTTTTGATTGAAGTCATTTTAACAACAGGGAAAAAAAATTCATCAAAATCAATACCTGTCTTCTATGCAAACCGCTTCACCACAGGTCTAGCTTTGTACCTCTGTTTTCCTCCATCTTCTTCCTTTAGCGTGTAAACCCATTTATTCTTCAATTTATTTTTTTCCTGCAGGAAACCTAACTAAGTCCCAAGTCTGGTTATGCATTAAGGAGTCCATCTCTTCTTCCATGGCTACCTCCCACTTCTTCCTGCTTTCAACCTGCATTGCTTCTTCATAACATTCGGGTTTACCAGAATCAGTCAACAATAAATAATATAATGAAGGAGAGTATCATTCAGGGGGTCTACTTATCCTGGTAGATCTTCTAACACCACTTTCAGGTGTTTGGGGTGCCTGTTTCTATTGTGGTGGTTGTTGTTGTTGTGGTTGTTGATTATTATTATTTTCAGGCACCTTTACTTTTTCAGTGATTTCATCAAGAACTGCGTATTCCTTGTTGTCTTTTTCCTATTTCTTTTCCTGCAACGGATTCTTATAGAAGACCTTTTCATTGAATATTACATCTCTGCTCCTAATGATTTTGGGATTTTTGTAATCATATAAGCGATAACCAAAATCATTAACACCATATCCAATAAAGGTACATTTCTTTGACTTTGCCTCAAGCTTTGTTCTATTTTCTTTATCAATATGGACAAAGGGCTCACAACCAAAAGGCTTTAAAAGGAGTAGTTTACCTTTTTACCTGTCCATGCTTCCTCTGGAACACCACCATCCTGTTATCACTCAGGTTGTCCCTAAGCTCCTGTAGGGATACGGCCGAGGTAACCACAAACCAATCTTTGGATTGCAGGTTCTAGCCCACCTGCAATTAGAGAGGGCTCTCTCTTTATGATTTAACAATGTTGATGGTAATTTTAGGCTAGTTGTTGGGTACAGGGGTTTTGTTGTTTTGTTTGGATGGAAGGTGTATGCCGGGTAGAAATTCCAAGCTGAGAGGAAAAGTAAGGTGTGATAAGTTTCAAACCATTGGGCATGGAGTCGTGGATTAAAACTTGCTGGTGCGTTTTCTTGGTCACCAGAGGATTGAGGAGCGGGATAGCCACACATGAAACAATTATCAATTTACTGAAAGGATGGGATGATGGTAAGGGATTAAAGGCAATTGAGAATATTTCATCAAAAAACTGACAGGGAGGAGAGGTGCATGAAAGGTTGTCTAGGAGTAGTTAAGAATTCCTAAAATATCATTCATATGTGAAAGGAACAGCGTAAACAAGATCATTCAAGTATGCATGTTCATAACTATTCCTGATGAAAACATGAAAAATTGCAAAAATTGAGCCTAAGGTGCAGCTAAGCAAATTCTAAGCTATTCTTCTTTTCTGCAATTTGGAGGGCGGATTTCTGATAAACAAACATGAATAAAACTAACAGAGTTAAGAACACTTATTGAACCATGTCGATAGCACAGGAATTCCATAATCACTCCTCGGCCAATTAAACACAGCAGACAGTTTCAGAATCCATGCTTTCAGCAGTCTTTGATTATAGAAAGAATCACAGTTACAGTGCGAGTCTCTGCTTGAGAGAAAGATCAGGATAACAAAGATTAAACTACTGATCAATCAACCAACCAACCCCTACTCCATTTGTAAGGGTGGTATATATAAAAAAAATATATGAAGTCATTTATTACATTTGACCTAAACAGGTCTACCAGAAAAGCTTTTTCTAAAAACCTAATTGTTACTGGAATTAAATGCAAGTAAGTCCTTTGGGCTGTGCTAGAGGCAAATGAATCAAGTTGAGTTGATGAGGTGTCCTATGCGACTTTGTGCAGTGGTCCTGTCATAACTGTGCATTGAGTTCTGGTCCACTGATATTCCGTGAGTTTAATGTGCAGTCATTGGTGCTGGTGAGCCTTCAATGCGTCTTCAATTGCTTCCTGACTTTCAGAGATTTCATTTTAATGTTGGATTTGCCTCGAGCCCTAAGAAAATCTCTTCTGATACACTTTTCTGCTACATTGATGGTCTTCACCGCTTCCTGATACTCTTTGACGTGCTTTCTATCTGCAAATTTGATCTGATACTCTTTAATCTTTGTTCCTGGCCTCTTTCTATCTTCAAATTGGTTTAATTTGGCAAAATCGGGCAGTTTCAGGCTTTTTCGGTGAAGAACGGGCCAAGGAATCAAAAGATTCCCTAAAGATTCCCCAATATGGCCTATTTCCTGTAGCGAGCGCTAATCGCGCATCGAAAACTGCCTCCATTTCTCATTCCGCAGCTCTGAAGCTCGACTTTTTCGCTTGCGCGAATTTTCGGTTTTTTGGCTGCTCACGTCAGCTATACGGTGGATGACGTCAGCATGCTGACGTCAACAGTGGGGTCCTCTAGTACGGATATGACATCAGCATGCTGACGTCATCAAGGTGACGTGGCAGTACGGCGGGGTGACGTGGCAGAGACACGTGGCAGGGTGACGTGGGTCGGGCGCAAGCTGTGTGAGGTGATGTGGAGGCGACGTGGCAGGGTGAGGTGGCACTCCTGTTACATGAGGGGAGGGCGGTTTTTCCTGTGCATCAGACCACCTTTGGTACCGAGGTGGTTTCTGTCAGGGGTGGCCCGATGCAATGGGAGGCCGCCACTTGTCCCGGTGTATGACGGTAAAACCGTCGGACGTCGGGTGGTAACCTACCACCACAATGGGGTGCCCGATGTGAACAAGGGCCGTCGGATCCGGGGAAGGCGATCCGACGGTGGACAGGAAAGGGAGATGTGCGGGGTTTAGTAAAAGCGCACGCGCGTTAAAGGTTTAATTTTCCGCGGCGTTGTGGGTTTTAAACCTTAGGAAATGGGTTAAATGGGTTTTGCGGATAAATTTATTAAACAAACATTAATAATCTCCAAGGAAAAATGCGCTGGGGGGTTTTAGCATTTGGAAAGGGTTTTCTTAGTGTTTGGAAGGGGTCCAAACACCTGGAAATGGAAATTTATGCAGAGGGAGGGTTCTTACTAAATTCCAGGTGACTTAGTAATTCCCAGAGAAGTATTTATGGTTATATTTCAACCAGGGGGAGGGGATATTTACATAAGGGGATTATCTACATAGTTTTAGTAGGGGGATGGGGAAAACATAGGGAGTTGAATAATAATGTCAGTAGTTAATATGGAGATGACAAGAAAGCGCTAAGTTTCAGAGATCTTAGGCTTTAAAGGGGAGATAGTACCTTATAGAGAAAGTATGGATCTTCCTTGAGTGAAGCAGATATTCACCTAGGCTAATGACATGGAAAATGGTGAAATTAAGAGATATCAAGCAGATCTTGACCTCTTTTGGGGAAATTAGTTAATGATTTGGGGAAGATGGAGAAAGGGAGGTTAGTTATGCTTGGTTTGAGCTCCTTCATATGAAAAATGCTTGATGACTGTGACCTGAGTAGAGATGATACTTTAAAACATGGCAATGAATAGACATCAAGATTCTGCAACCTCAAAACTACTTACCCGACCTACTTACCTAACATTTTTTCTTCTTTTGGTTTGGGTGCACTTAGACTTGCAGACCCAACATTTCAATTTTTTCTTTTTATGCCTTCCTATCTACTAACTACCCTTATTTCTTCCAAGGGCCCAGATTAAGCATTTAGTCTCCTTTGATTCTCTACCTATCTAAGAATCTGCCAAGATTAAGCTATTTGGACAGATTTTCATTCTCTATATTCTAAAACAGGAAATTGAAACCTAGGGAGACCAAGATTAAGCTGTTTGGACCTCCCTTTAGTTGAAAATTCTACAAAACTGGAATGACTCTTCAAAATTGGAATGCAGTAGATGAATTTTGAGTAGCACTCATTCCTTTGTGACTGTTTAGCAAATATGGAGCATTGCAGCATGCAAAGTATGACATATTTGGCCTGCAAAAATGTCAATCATGAAAAATGAGTAACCTGCTGCAGCAGGAGGCTAACAGTGGCTCCACTTGGGGATGGATTTTCCTTGTGAGAAGCCAAGAATAGTAGGTCAGATTGCCTTGATTCTTCTGTTATGGATGTGCTTTGAAATTCTTAGTGCTGACTGTTGGATTGATTTGAACTTTTGAAATGGTAACAACACTTTCCTTTAACTGTTTTGCTGTTAAACTGTAAAGTACTGCCTGCTTTCTTCTGCGTGCTTTAGCATCATGGATTCTTACAAAATAAAATCAAAGTGTTGATATATACAAACATTCTATGTATAGAAAATAACACCGCCTATTCTTTTTAATCAAAAAGGATCATTGTAGTGCTTTAGTATTCGGCCATTGACAGGGCCTTCTTTAGCTGTGCTGCCATCTAGAGATTTTAGAAAATATGTATTATTGCCTTGCACAGCGTTGATAATGTATGGACCTTTCCACAGAAAATTGAATTTCGCATGTTTTCCCTTGTCCTCTCTTCGTGAATCCCATCTTAGAACTTTGCTACCAACCCAGAAATCCTCTGCTTTAGCCTTCTTATCAAACATCTTTTTGAGTTTTTCTTGCAGCATTTGAGCTCTGTCGTAGACTTGCTCTCTGGTTTGCTGAAGATGAATGGTTTGATTAATTCTTCTCTGCATGTCATTTGGTTCAACCTGAATTTCCTGCAACAGTTCAATAGTAGGAATGCCGAAAGATGAAGGAAATTTGGCTTCCATGCCATATACTAGTTCATAAGGGCTCATCCCAATGGATTTCTTGATGGAAAGTCTGTCTTCCCACACAGCATTTGTGAGCTTCCTATGCTAGTTCTTTTTGTTTTCCACCAGCAGTTTCTTTATAATATTGATGAGGATTTTGTTGGACGATTCGGCCAAGCCATTACCTTGAGGGTAGTAAGCTGTGGAGTGGCCCAAGGTAATGTGGTATTTATGGCAGAAGTTGATCATCTTTTTGGATTTGAATGCAGCAGCGTTGTCAGTGATGATTTTCTCAGGGCAGCCAAATCTGGAAAGGATATTTCTCTCAAGGAATTGGATAATGGTGGAGTCGTTGTCTTGTCTACATGGAATGGCTTCAATCCACTTAGTTAAACAATCGATGTCTGTTAAAATCCACTTGTGCTGGCCTGAGGAAGAGGGATGAATTTCTCCAATGAAGTCGAGACCCCATTGTTGAAAAGGTTTATCGGTTGAAATGGGCTTAAGGGGCAAGGGCAATAATTTTCTTTTTCCTTCAAAGATTTGGTATTTGTGGCATGAAACAACAAACTTCTTGACATCTGCAAATAGAGAGGGCCAATAATAACCAGCCCTTAAGATCTTGTTAGCCGTGGACTTCTAATATAAGTGTCCTCCACAGTCCCCTGCATGGAATTCTTTCATGATGCTGTTAGTTTCATTTATAGTTAAACAATTAAGCAAAATACCTTCATGATTTTTCCAAAACAAAGCACCATCTATGACACAAAACTTTGAGGATTTCATCCTTAAAATATTTTCTTGGTTCTAGACAATCCCGGGGGAGCACACAGGTTTAACAATACAAAGCAAATATCAGCATACCATGGGGATTGCAAGAAGGTTTCACTAATATGAGGAGTCTCCAGCTCCGGTTCATTGTCCAGTTGATTAATGTCTAAGGCTTGAAAGTTTGTTTCAGAAATTAGTTTGGCTAAACCTTGTCCTTTTATCAGCTTGGTAGGTTTTATTTCAATGTCATATTCAAGGATGCTGGCAATCCACTTGCCTCTTTTGCCTTCTAGTCCCTCTTGAGTTAATATATCCTTTACAACAGCGTTAGGGACATAGGCAATCACGTGGGAGTATAAGATGTAAATTCTGAAATCTTTGATGGCTTTGACCAGGGCATAAGCCTGCTTTTCCATAATTTGATATTTCAAGGGCACATCTCTCAAAGCTCAGCTGAAGAAAGCAATTGGCTTTTCGTTACCTTGATCATCTTTTCGCAAAAGGACATCGGCTATAGTGTGCTCAGATGCAAAGGAAAAAAATGATAAAGTCTCTATCCAATTGAGGACTGGTGAGGACAGGTGTTTGAGTCAAGGCAGTTTTTATACTCTCAAAAGCTTGCTTGGTTTCAAGAGACCATTTTACCTTGTCATCCTTCTTCAACATGTTTCTCAATAGTCTTATTAGCTCGGCTAGGTTTGGGATAAATCTCCTTAGGAAATTGATCTTTCCAAGGAATGCTTGCAGTTCTTTTATGTTTCTTGGATAGGGTATTTGGAGGATAGCTTGAATACTTTCAGGATCAATTCTAATCCCATATTTTGATATGATGTGGCCTAGAAGCTTGCCTTCCTCAAGGGAAAACAGGGACTTCTTGGGATTCAAGGAAATGCCATATTTCCTGCATGTCATGAAAATTTGCCTTGAGTGCTTAAGGTGCTCTTGGTCAGATTTGGAGAATGGGGTCAGATCATCAAGGTAAACTACAAGGAAATCACGTATCTCCTTGGCAAATGCAATATCCATTGCCCTTTGAAAGGTAGCACCCGCGTTTTTTAGCCCGAAAGGCATTTTAACGTACTTAAATGTTCCCCACGGTGTGGTAAAGGCTGTCTTGTCTTGGTCATCCGGGTGAACAAGTATCTGATTAAATCTTGAAAATCCATCTAGTAAAGAAATTCTAGAGGAACCCACTACTCTTTGTAAGATATGGTCCATTTTGGGCAAAGGGAAGTGGTCTTTTAGAGAGACTTGGTTTAAATTTCTCAAGTCTACACACAGTCTTATCTCTCCTGTTTTTTTCCTAGTGGGAACTAAATTAGATACCCATTCATAGAATCTGATGGGTACAATGATACCTGCTTCAAACATTCTCTTTATTTCTTTTTCAATAAGGGGAAGAAGCATGGGGTTGATTCTTCTAAGTTTCTGTTTGAATGGTTTTTGATTTGGTTTTAGGGGAATGGTATGTTGGATCACTGAGGTGTCATAGGACTTCAAGTCCTCGTAACTCCAAGCAAATACATCTTGGAATTATTTGAACAAATCCACGTATTTCGGTTTTTTATCAGGGGGCAGATTTTTGGACAACTTAATCATTCTTGGCTGCTCTACTGTTCCTATGTTGTGTTCTTCTATAGCAGCATTTAGAGGCTCCATTTTTGGCTTTTTGGGCACATCATTGTCATCAAACATGTCTTCTAATGGAGTAAGGCCGGCAGGCAGAAAATTACTCTTTAGATCAATAAACTCATCCTCTGCTTTGGCTGTTTCCTCTAAATACATTTGTTTCAACTGCTCTATGTTTGTGTTGTCAAACACAGTTGGGTTAAGGATTTGTTTAGCTGTTGCAACTGTTAAAGCCTGTTGATTTTCTTCTGTTAGATGTTGGGAATCGTTCATGGCATCCATATCAATGTTTGTGTTGGAAAATTCGCCCTCAAGAGTGAGGAAATTGTTAATCTGGGCATCATTTTGAAACACCTGCCAATCCTTAACATTGTTAGGGACTGAAGGTCTGTGTTTTATTTCAGAGGTGAAATGGTGATTTGGTTCAAAGGGAAGCTTGCATGTGCTAGCAAAAGTTACTAGACTATGAGCGTGAATATTATGATCTCTTGAAATTTTGGCAAGCTTGAATTCACTGAAAGAATTGAGTCTTTCGGTGGTAGCAGCCCTGTAAGCTCTCATTCTACTATCATTAGTAACAAAGTTACCTTTAATTTGTTGTATAATCAAATCAGAGTCACCTAGGATGGACACTTTTGTAGCTCTTAGGACTTTGAGCAGTTAAAGGCCTAAGAGAAGAGCTTCATACTCTTCCATGTTGTTTGTACATCTAAAATTTAGTCTATAGGCATGGCCTTCTGCATGATTATCGTGTGTATTGCAAATCCAAACTCCTGCCCCTGCCCCTAACTTGTTGACAGAACCATCAAACTCTAAATACCATGTGTTTTCTTGTTTGAGGTTTGTATTGAGAGTTTCAGTTATTTGAGGATTGGGCAGACTTACAATTTCTGTTTCGGGATGTTCTTCTTGCTATTTGCTGGTTGCCTTGGCTGTTGAGAAAATTTCATGGGTATTGGCAACCGATTCCTCATTGATGTATGTTTCTTGTTCCAAAGATAACCGCTTATCATCAGTTGGAGGACTAGTGTTATCATTAAATAAAATAAAAGAATCCATATCAGAATGGATTGAGTAAATTGGAAAATTTTGGGGATTTTCCTCACTGCTTACCACATACTTCATTAATGTTTCTCTATACAGTCTCTTTGGTTGCCCAAAGACAGATATAGTGGCATGAGAGAGGTTGAGTTGAAGGGATCCTTGCAATTTTTCTCCCCACGATCTGGATAGGAGCATGCCATATTTGTGGGAATGTCAGCAACTACTACGTCCATTAGTATTGTCTTGTTGGGGAATTGGAATAGAGACACACAAAGGTCTTTAATCAAGCCTAAAAATTTGACTTGACTCGAGTCAAAGGAATATAGATCTTTGTATGGTCTTGTGACATCAAGGTTCAACCTTTCCATTACAGCTTTGGGCATAAGGTTATGTGAGGCACCTGAGTCAAACATGGCATTATGCAGTATTTTTTCATGTATGTGCAGACTGACATAAAAAGGTGGAATAGGTCCATATGTTGTTTTTCCATTAACTTCTAGACCAAACAGTAGTTCAGGGGTATCATCTAAAACGTTCACATCATCCCTTAGTTCTGGTAATTGAAGTGACCTTTGAATTTGTTGCCTATATACCTCATGTTTGGCAAGTTCTGAGAGGGGAATGGAAATCTTGAGTTTTCCAATCTCTGCTTCTAAACTGAATGGTTTTTCCAATGAGTTCTTGGCGTTGACAGTGGTGAATTTCTCTTTTTCAGGCATACTCTCTATGTTTTCTTTTGGAATGTCAGTGCCACGATGTATGATAGTTTGTGATATTTCTGTTTTGGGAAGATTTTTGGTAGGGCTATTCAGATCTTCTTTTGGGGAGGAGGGAGGTAGGGGCTGATCAATAGGAGAGTGTGTTTCTGTTACATCCTCCACAGTAAGATGATGAGGGTTTGGGACCGAGCTATCAGCTGGTTGATTGTTGGTGATCTTTCCTTTACTTTTGTTGAGCTGTTTGCTATCTTTTATTCTGCTAGATGGGGGAACATCAATGGTTCTTGTTCTTAATTTGTATTGCTTGTGTACCTCGTACACAGCGGTATCATAACCTTGTTTAAAGTCGAAGGACTCTCCCGACTTGGTGTGAAATTGTTTTGCATCAGGATATGGTTGGTCTTCTTCCGTGAGGAAGATTTGCTGTTCGTTGTCTGAATCTATCAGGTTCATATGAGTCCCATCTGTGGGCTCAGTGGATGTAGATGCCTCCGCATAGTTTTCTTGAAAAGGAGGCCTAATATCATGGTCAGGACTGGCACTTCCAACGTTTGTGTTTTGGGTTTTTCTGAAGTTTGGGTTCCTTATGGCATTGGGCTGTTGACCATAGAAAATTTTAGGGGCGAATGTTCGCCCTTTAGCGAAATTAAGAGGTTTTAAATTTTTAGTGGGCGAATATTTTGTATCATAGTACATTTTTACAAATCACCTCAAATAGCCCACCTTATTTTAAGGGAGAGGGTAAAAAAGGTAAATTTAGCCCTTGAAATTAGGAGTTACAACCTTCCATTCGCCCATTTTCAAGAAAAGGTTTTATTTAAGTAAATCCATTCGCACATTTTCAAGAATAGGTTTTATTTAAGTGAATCTTATGGGCCAAATACCATATTTATAAAAGAGGTATGGTAAATTAATAAAAATATAAATAAATGAGAAGTATGGTAAATAAATAAAACATTTTTTATATTACTCCATAAGTCACCTTATATACATGCAAGGGTGTAAACAAATAAAAATATAAGTAAAGTGGAGGTATGGTAAATAAATAAAACGTCTTTTTATACTTATTCAAAAGGTATGGTAAATAAATAAAAATATAAATAAACTAGACATATGGTAAATAA
>APFE031562067.1:19424-41991 GCA_000404065.3 Pinus taeda | reverse complement strand
ATAATCCTCCATCTTTCTACTACTGGGTCAGGGCCTCCGTGTGTGTCATTAGGACAACAGAGTTGATGTTCTTGGAATTATTTAAAAGCAGTAATATTTATAAAGTATAGACAAAGTTAATCCTTTAGAAAATCCATGAAAACTCTTCATGAATCAAACCAAAATTATGAGGAATCATATATATGTGTTTCTGTGTTGGTACAATTCCTAGACCATCCATTTGACTTTTTGTTGGTACATGCTTTTCAACATGTGTTTCTCATGGAGAAATATTTAAAATTAGTTTTCTTGCTCATCTAAAATTATCAAAAACCATGCACAATGGATAGATTAAAAGGATCCACTGCAAAATAACCTTAAATCATGTTTGAAATGAACAAGTCATGCAAAGCACTATGTACAAACTATATCTACATGTTGACATTCCATTTTTTATCAGTTCAAGAATTTCACAATTAGATAATACGATAGGGAAATTGGACACCTCTACGATACTGCAGAGTATTCACAAAGAAACTCACGTGAACATAATAATGACTATGAAAATCTACATTCAAAAATTAATACAATTGATAAAGGTAATGGCCTTAACAATATGAAATAAGAAATTTTGAAGTTTACCTTAGGTGGTTTGCTTGCAAAAAATATAAGTGGCTATCAAGCTCTTTGTACTTGTATTTGGATCCTAAATAATATTGTTCCCAAGTGTAAATAATCAAGTTATTAAAATAATAATTAAATTGTAGATAATATTTGGGAATTAACACAATTGCCAAAAGGGGTTACTCTTAATAGAACATTTAATATGATGCAGTGTGAAGCAACTAGATTTAAGCTTCGCCCATCTAAAGGTGAAGGAGGGATATAGATCTTGATCTTGATGAATAGGCTCTAGCATAGGTGCTTTATTCTAAAATTCTCGAACCAAGGTTGAAAGGAGTGGGAACATCATTATCATCCAAAAGTCCTTGCAAGTGAAGCGTCCTAGGAACATATACTTTCTATATTTTTTCCATGTGGAAAATACTCTTTATATTCTACATGAAGAATATATATGTTTTATTCCATTACATCATAGGTTTTAGGTGATTACATCAAATTTCATCATGTCACTTATGGGAATTGATTCTTGGTGTAGAGGGTCCCAATCATTCGTTCCAACTACCCGAGACAAACCCCATTGATATCTCTTTCTCTCTATTCCTATATGTATGTATGTATGTATGTATGTATGTTATCTCACTTTTATATTAAAAAAATTCAGATTCAAAATTAGTTGCAGAATATATGGAACCATGCATATATGTACATTAATGATGGATTTTACATCTATTTTCTACACAATTGCACATTGACTTTGGAAACTCCTTTTGAATAGATTTGTTTCTTTTAAATTAATTTCTAGACTCTATTATTACGTATTAACATTTCTTGCTTCTACTATGGAGCGTTCTTTCTTCATTATAATATACATAAAATTTAAAAAGATCAATCTTAGTTACTTTGAGTCCAAGTTTAATAAAATGATTGAGATGTGTAATAAATGTCACATTAATATTCAGTCACCTTTATAGATAAACAATGTGTTGTTAATATAAGGTGCTTAGGTTAAGTTAGTAGCACAACTACCTATTGAATTATATGTTTTGGTCCATTACATCATATGTTCAAAGTGATTACATTAAGCTCGTCAAGTCACTTATGGGAATTGAACCTTGGTGGAGAGGGTCCCAATCATTTCTCCCAACCACCTTAAACAAACTCCATTGACATCTCTCTCTCTCTCTATCTATATATATCTATATATATATATATATATATATATTATATATATATATTATTATAGTATATAAAATTGATATTAGAAAATATCCAAATGAAAAATTAGTTGCAGAATATCTAAAAACGTGATTAACGATGCATGTGCATTTGTTTTCTGGAGAATTCTCCATTGAGTTGGCCAACTCTTGATGAAAAAGTTTCTTTCATTTAACTTAATCTATATCATCTATTATTATCTGTTAACATGCCTTCTAATTTTTTTCTTTGGAGTGTTCCTTCTTCAGTATGATATAAATAAAATTGAAAAAGCTCAATCTTAGTTATTTTCAGTCTAATTTTAATAATGTGATTGAGATGTGTAATAAATGTCATATTAAGATTAATTGACCTTTATAGATAAACAATGCAAAATTAATGTAAGGTGATTGGGTCAAGTGGCTAGCACAACTACCTACTAAATGAAATAAAATGTCTTCTAACTCTTATGTCAATTTATGAAATGACATGGTTTGAATGATGGCTTAACCAAACCATCTTAATCATGATGCCATGAACTGATCCATCATGCATATTGTCATTTTTTCTCATTTCGATTGTAATTATTATTTTTTAATTTCCCATAGGAAACGATAATTTTCTACATTGCTCGGATGCTATTTAGTTGGATACTTGGGGATGAGTATGATTTCATATTTTTTATTTATTGCATGGGCTTTGATATTTGTTAGTTTTATTTTAAATTTGAGGCTATATCATTAATTAATTGCATACTTTTGGCATTTCTACTAATTGGCATATCAATGTCACCAAAAGGTTTTGTTGGCTTATATTTGCAGGGTTTTTCTCATTTTTTTATCAATGATGGAATGCATATGGGATTTAGTTTCTTCTAAGGCTATCATAATCTTGTAGCTTCATGATCCGGATTATCCACAATTTCTAGTTCATTTTGCCAACGTTTCAAACCCCAAAGGGGGTCCATCATCAGGACAAATCAGATAGATAGAAAATGAATTAAAGATTATTGAGAGAAGGACTCATGCGCCTGGATATAAATAAACCAAATAACCCTAATTTATAAGGGCCAACACATGATTTCTAATTTTTATAAAAATTATTATTATTATTATTCTATTAATTAATTATTTAATTGTTCATAATTAGGCCAGGTTTAATAACTCTAATTTATTTTTCTATTTTCCTAGATTTTTAATTGATTAATAAATTTAATTTATAAATATTTTTATTTTTATTTTATGTTTTTATATTTAAATTTAATAAAAAAAATTATTTTATTTTTAATTGTTTATTTAATTTTAAATTTTTTTTATTTTTTTAAATTTTTTTTTTTTTTATTTTTTTATTTTTTATTTTTTTTATATTTAATTAATATAAATAAATAAATTATTTTAGTATTCGTTTAAATAAATCTTTTTTCTGATTAATTAATTAATCAATTAATTAATTAGTCAATTAAATTAATTAATTTAAATGAAATAAAATTAAAAATAAAAATATTTTTTTATTAATTAAATATAAAAATAATTTATAAAATAAAAATAAAATATTTTATAAAATTAAATTTATATTAAATCAATTAAATAAAATAAACTAGAAATATAGATAAAATAAATTAGGAGTTTATTAAACCTGACCTATATGAACATTAAATAATTAATTAATATAATAATAATAATAAATTTTTTTATAAAAATTAGAAATCATGTGTCGGCCCTTATAAATTAGGGTTATTTGGTTTATTTATATCCAGGTGCATGGCTCCTTCGCTCAATAATCTTTCATTCATTTTCTATCTATCTGATTTGTCCTAATGATGGACCCCCTTTGGGGTTTGAAAGGTCGACAGAATGAACTAGAAACTGTGGATAATCCGGATCATGAAGCTACAAAAAACTTCCACAGAGGCTTAAAATCCAACATATCATAATCTTGTTTTGTTCAATTTTTATTTATGAAGATCATTATATCTACTAGGCCAAAACAAGGTAGTTCTATATTTGTCTTTTTGTTATAGCATTTCAGTCACATTGACAGTAGTTTGTATTACAACTTCTTGAAATGCTAGTCATAGATGGAAGGACTAGAGAGTTGGCATTATCAACTTTAACAATAACGCAGAATTTGGAGGTATGTGTTGTTTTGAATTCCTTTGATCTTGAACCTAAGGAATTAAAGAGGACCATAGAATGTACTTTGCAAGGTAATGGCCTTTCTTGCATTGAACATATTTAATTATTTGAGCATTTCCTATTTGGATTGTCTTTTAAGTCGGATTCATGGTTAGAGTTTTTTTCTAAGAAGCTACCTTTATTGTACCAAACTTGCTATGACAATATTTATATCTTTTGGTTTATGTGATCATGGAAAATACCATTTGTGGATAAAGGGAGAGGACAATCAATACATAGTGCCATTATTATTGTATCCAATGAAGAACTTCACTTGGATTTTGAACAACCAATAGATCTACAAGGGTCTACTTTATGGAAGAATGAAAATGATGTGATATGTCTAGCACAACATATCACAACATTATGTAATAACCCATCTTGCGTGCATCTTTCGAGTGGGGGTTCTTTGTAGAAAATTGTTTTGTTCTCTTGAACTGACTGAGGAAATCTTAGATGAGAAAGTCTAGTCAAGGACAAGCTTGATTACAAATATTTTGAATATTCTTTTTAGTCTTACAAAGAAAACAACTTTTTTTGTATCAAGGAATCATTTACTAATAAATATTAGTGAAGTGGGTAGTCTTTTTCCTGACTTTTTTAAGATGAGCTTTGAAACTATCAATCATGATCCTGTGGATGTGGAGAACAATCTAGATCGTCAACTATCACTTATTTTGGAAACTTTCTTGTAGTTTGCTCATGATGTGGTTTTGGATGATACAATAGTTGAGAACATACACACTTTTATTATTGTTGCTTTATTGGACATATTGTATGGAAGAATGTGGAGGAATGAGAGACAAAATTGTGTTTAGAAGTTTTCTATTGTTTACAAGCATGAGTTTATTATTAAGATTTTGAGATTTTCTTACAATAGTGGATCACATACCTATAAAAAAATTCATTAGAATCAAACAAGTTAGGGTGGTCATGAAGCAGATGGGTTTGTAGACTTAACTTATATTTCTTTGTACTTTAACCTTTTCTCACAACATTTTTCCTTAATTATTGATTGTAGTAAGGAGAATAATCTGAGAGTTATATTTCCACAAGCAGGTCATTTTCTGGAGGATATAATCATTATTGCAAGTCTTTTTGAATGCACAAGGAGTAAAAAGAAGGCCCTATGTTGATAATTTGTGTCCAACTACTAGCAAGGATGGGTTGGGAATAAATGATGTAGAGTCTGTAAGTGGTCATGAAGATGATGCACTCTTTGGAGTTCTAGTTTCAAAGGATGGCATGCAAGAAGCTACATATAATGGACATGAATAGCGCTTCCCTATAAATGAAAGTATTTATGACTCCAATATACCCTTATAAGGAGTTGTTGAAGTGGTTAGCTTTCTAAAGGAGTGCATGTTTTTCTCCAGATTGACACTCTTCTATCTACCAATAAGCCTATCACCAACTTACTTAAGTGATAATATTAACCATTGGAACATGATTGACTAACTTCATTAAGAGACACTAGAACATGGTTAACCATTGTTGACCATGATTGGTTTTAACATCGCGACAATATTAAACCTAAAGGATTAATATTATAAATCGATGGTATATAAACCATAAGATAAATATTATGCACCCTAAAATAAACATGGTTGGCTATGGTTGAGCACATTTTATTTTCATATTGACACAATCTTTGTCACAATGGAACCATGGTTGACCAAGATTGAGGGATTATAAACACAAGGGAATAATATTATACCCAAGATTAATATTATAAACCCTATGTATATAAACCTTAAGATAAATATTATAAACCATAAAATAAACATGGTTGATGTAACAACCCTCAGAGAAGTTAATGTAATAAAAGTTAATAATTGTCAAATAAGACCATGGGGTAAGGGACGCATATTCTAAGTTGAATGTTCTGAAAGGATATCCTAGTGGGTATCACTCAATGTGTTTATGGCTAAGGAAATTGGAAAATACTAACAAAAAGGCATTAAAAGGCTAAAAGGAATTTTTTGGCACATTTATTTATGAAAATAATGGAAAATAGGAGAAAAGTAAGGTGAAAGGTCAGAGGTTGCATGCGAGGAGGAAATTGTGGGAAATAATGGTAAATGGAGAAAATTGAGGCCTCATTAAGAAAAATACTTCTGAGGATTAGTTGGTAACCTTTTATTAGTTTAAGTTTTAAAGCTCTCTCATTATTCTCTCTCTCACACACTCCTGGTCACTTAGATTTTTCTTGGAGAAATCTAGTTCTTCATCAAGGAAGGAAAAACAACCAAAGGGAAAGGAAGGAAAGCAATAATCATGGAAGGAAGAGTAGGTCAAATAGCTTCAGCAGGAATAGTTACAAGTAACATATTTCATGTGTGGTTTCCTAGCTGGTTTTGACATGCTTGGCTTTGCATGTTGGTGTATGGCTCTTTTGTTGTCGGTGACATGGTTTTTATAGGTTATGATAGCGGTTTTTAGCCTATCATTGTCTTTTCTGGATGCCATGGTGTGTTGGGATGTTTATCTTGATTTTGGAATTCGAATTTCTAAATGGATTTCAAAATCTCGGGCAGAGGTGGTCACAAGGTTCATTCCCAAAGGCTGAGGGATCCCTTTTTGGTTTTGGAGGGAAACACGGTAAAGCCTGAGAGAGGAGTATCAGCTTAGGGCCTCGTCATTTGGTGTCGATTGTGGTAATTCCTGAGAGGTTGGTGTCTCAGTTTAGGGCCTAGTGATCCAGGATTGGATTGCAGTAAAGCTTGAGAGGGAAGGAGATAGAAAATTACTCAAGGATAGTGATGGATTTCTATGGCATTGCAAGTTCGGTTTGGTTTCGTGATCAAAGCACCAGTTTTGGTGTGATCACAATTTAGTGAAGGTGTAGGTGCATTACAATTTGGATTCCCTTGGTTGTTCTCGGGTTTATTTATCAATAATATACCACATTCATGCTTAGAATATGGCATGGGGGCGACTGGATGAAAGAAACATTTTCTTCTACCATGTCTATGGTCGAGTGGAATGTGGAAGTCTTGAACCTGGTCATATTTTCTTATGGTTAGTAAAATCTATGTTCTCTTGCTCTTATACTTGCTAATATGTGGATCTAATGACTGACATCTCAATGCTGGTTCCATGGTTTTATGTTGGTTATAAGCATGGTTAATTGAGCGGTTCATGTCATCGATACTTCATGTATTTACATGTAATGGTTAAAGTCTTGGATATAAGACCTAATTTATGTCATAAAAGTTCAAGGGAGAAGGTGTGTTCCTTCTTGTCATGTTTCGTAAGATTTTTGAGTCAGTCATGTTGTGTCTTGTACCCTATACCTATGGATTTCATTAATGCCAAGTGTTTGATAAAATGTCCGTCCTGGTTGGGGATGGTCACGCCTAGTCCTGAAGTTGATTTTTCGTTTATTATTCTTGTCATCATGTGTTTGATGGGTTATAAAAGTTACAGTAAGTTATGGGAAGTGGTTAGAATTATTGGCTAGGGAAGTGCCTTAAATTCCATGGGTGATGGCACAGGTCTACTCAGAAAAGTCCCTAGTTGAAGACATGCAAGCTTGTGAGAATATCCAAAGGTCTCTCAACACTGACATGCCCATAGAATGAGAGCATCCAAAGGTCAAGAGGTCTAAAAGGTTAGCGCAACCTAGGGGTAGGATGTATGGGTGGTTGAGATGTCTCTTACAAGTGTTGTTGTTGATGTAGGAGGTATGGTTGATGTGTTTCCTTTTATTCCATTTCCTTAAGATCACCAATGAGGCTGAATCAAATTGTAGTATCCTCTCATGACATGTTTTCACTGGTATGCCTAATATTTGGATAGATGTGGGATGATGGTGGTTACAGATTGGTATCAAAGTGTGGCTGCATTCTCCTTCGCTGAATGTGCTTGTCATGCATTCATGGTGGTTGTGCATGTGTCAATCATCCTTGAATGCTTCTTGCATATGCATGGTGTTGGTCATCGTCATAGTCATGTCGCCATGGGAATAAGGATATCATTGTGTAAAGTGTGTTGTCATGGGTATATGATTGGGTACATTTTGTTCATGTTTGCATATGATTAGTGTACAGTGATATGGTTTTGTTGTCATGCATGAGGTTATGGCATGTGTAGTTGATATATTCATGCGTTGATGGGCAGACTTTTTCTAGACTGATGGTTACATGGTTATATGCTTATTTATCATATGTCCACATGCCGCTAGGATTATGTTATACATGTATCATTATGATTTCATGATCTTGAAGAGGAGATATCGACCAAAAACTATGCTAAGGTAAGTTCGTTTATTGTGATTTTCATTAGCTCACATAGTATGCCTTGCAGGAGAAAGATAAAAATGGCTAGCAAGGTGGTAGATTACAAAGAATCTCGCTATGAATCAGATGAGCAACAGGGTGTTGGGGACTATTCATATTTGGAAGACACATTGAGAATCTTGAAGGAAGAAATAAGGAGATGTAAGGTAGACAATGAAAAAATAATGCAAACACAAGAGAAACAAGTAGAGGTTAATGCAATACTACTTCATAGTTTGTCATAATTGCAGCAAGTGGGACTACTTCAATTCAACCATGAGCAGGAGGAAAAAAGTAATGAGGAATATGGAAACATGTGGTCTTGTGGTCACATGTCATATAGAGATAACACGATGAGAGATGGTAGGTTGTTGGGCACTTTGGATAGGAGGGGTGATGGACACAGGTACTATTCTTGGTCTAGTTTGAACAAAGATCGTGATTGCATTGTTATCACCCTTGTAGGAGTATTGATAGGGGATACTTCCAAGATGATGTAAAGAAAGAAAATCCACCTATATTTGATGGAGAGATGAAGAAATAATAGAATGCAGAGGCATGGTTGATTCGTATGAGGAAGTTCTTTAGATTGCATGATTATTCAGAAAGCATGAAAGCAAATATAGCCACTTTTAGTCTCAAAGGTAAAGTAGACATTTGGTGTGAAGATGTTAATGGTGTTAAATGTATAAATGAGGATGATCTGACTTGGAATTAGTTTGAGAGGCTCTTAAAGAAGAAGTATTTGTCATAGGGATACTTTGATGAGAGAGCTAAGGAGTTTTATGAGTTGGATATGGATTCCATGATAGATGATGAGTATACTAGGAAGTTATTGGAGATGTTAAGATATATTCCTTACCTTAAGGAGGAGAACGATAAGGTTCAAAGATTCATTAGGGGAATATCAATAGCATACAAAGACTAGATTGAGTTTGATGACCCTAGATCATTGGAGGAGGCCATGTGAAAGTTGAAAATTGTTATGAGAAATCGAAGCACACAGTTGAGCCTAAGCGTGAATTGAAAGGAAATGATAAATCTAAATGGAAATGGCCACCAAAGCGAGGAAGACCTCAAGATGAAAGTGAGAAAGAAAATGTAGCCCCTTACAAAAAGTTGAATACAACTGATAGGGGACATGGAGAGAAGCAAACTAGAAGAGGTGGTAGAGAACCATTGCAGTGTTGGATATGTGGTAAGGATCATTATAAGAGGGATTGTGTTAGAGTGGTGGTAGACCCCAAATCTATAGTGCTAAGGAGGCACATATAGTTGGTGACCTTGGTCATAACATTCCTCAGATCTATGCATCTATGGATAACATGTAGGAATATCAGCACACATCTATCGTTGAGATGGACGATAAGCTTTGTGTGAAAGTTGTTTCTATTTTGATTGATCCTGGATCTAACTATAGTTATATTAATCCTCACGTTATGGATAAATGTAGTCTGAGAAAATAAGTACATGAATAATATTCGTTGGTATAGTTGTCTACAAGTATAAATAAGAGAGTTCATCATTGAGTAAAACATTGTACATTTGAATTAAATGGTATGCCTACAACAACACATTTGAATGTACTACCATTGGGATAGTATATATGATTTTGGGTATGCAATGGTTGTACTTTCACAAGATAAAACTGGATTTATTTTACAAGGGCATTGAGTGTGTGAATGATAGTTGGGAAAAGAGAACATTGCAGGGGAAGAAGAAGCCTACATCAGTGAGGATGGTTACCACTATGCAAGGTAAGCGTAGTTGCAGAAAAGGTTGTGTGATGTTTGCAGTGCATATATCTAGTGACTAGTGAAAAGATGTTGAGGATGCATAAATCGTCGAGAGGTACCTTGTATTGCAACAATATGAGGATGTGTCTCCAATAGAGATTCCAAAGTTACATCCTCACAAGGAAGTGGATTTCTCTATTGCATTGGTGCTAGGGGTAGCACCAACATCGAAGGTGCCTTATAGGATGAGCACTCTGGAGCTAGTGGAGTTGAAATTGCAGATAAAGGATATGTTTGAGATGAGATACATTAGGCCAGGTGTATCTCCTTAGGTTGCGAAAGTGTTTTTTTAAAGAAGAAAGATGGTACTCTTAGATTGTGCGTTGATTATAGGCAAGTGAACAATGTAACGATTAAGAACAACTACCCATTCCCAAGGATTGGTGATTTGTTTGATCAGTTGAAGGGAGTGGAAGAGTTCTTTAATATTGACTTCAGATTGGGATACTATTAGGTATGCATCAAGGAAGAGGACAATATTTTGTTCCGGGTCAGGTATAGGAATTATGAGTTTGTTGTAGTTCCATTCGGTTTGACTAATTCTTCAACTACATTTATGTGTTTGATGAATAGTGTGCAACATCATTATCTAGAAAATCTTGTTATTATATTCATTGATGGCATATTTTTGTATATTTTCAAGAGGAAGAACATGCCGAAAATTTAGTGGTAGTGTTAATATTGCTAAGAGGGCATCAATTGTATGCTAAGCTTAGCAAGTCCAGGTTCTTTTAGAAATAAGTGCATTACTTGGAACATGTTGTTTCCAAGGAAGGCATAACATTAGATCCAAAATAGATAAGGGCCATCCTCGATGGGAAGCTCCTAAGAATGTGGATGAGGTGAGATCATTCATGGGATTGATAGTTTACTACTGGAGGTTCATCAGGTACTTCTCACAGATTGCATATCCCGTCATATCATTGTAGAGGAGAGGTAAGATTTTCAAATAGAAGGAATAATATGCATCTCAAGGAGTTTTTAACACATGTACATGTACTAAATATTGCAGATCCAGAAAAGGAGTTTGTAGTCTGTACATATGTTTACAAGAGAGGACTTGGCTTCTCATGAAAGAAGGATAGGTAGTGTTTTATCAGTCATGGAAACTAAATGACCACAAGTAGAACTATACAACTCATGATGTTGTGCTAGCCATGATCATACATGAATTGAAGATGTGGAGGCACTATTTTCTTGGAAGGAGGTTTGTATTGATGAGTGGTCACAATGGGTTGAGGTATTTGTTCAACCAACTAAATCTAAATGCTAAGCAAGCTAGATGGTTGGCCACCCTTAGTGAGTTCGACTTCGATATCATATACATCAAAGGACAGGAGAACCGAGTTGGAGATGCTCTTAGCAGGAATGTACATGTAAATCATATAGCTCCTATGAGATCTTATGGGATAGAGTTATAGGATATTATCTTGAGCAAAGGACAGTGGGATGGAAAGTACTTGGAGATGATGCATAGGTTACAACAGGGTACAGGTATAGGTACACGTGATCAAGATGTAAATTATCATCTCACGTAGATGGTTTGGTGAAATTTAGGGATACAATCTATGTGTCAAATTGCAATGATCACAAGAAGGTTATCTTGAGGGAGTTTCATGTGAAGCCATACTTGGATCACCTTGGATATCAAAAGACATTGACGATGATGAAGAAGTTCTACTATTGCCTGGATCTGAAGAGGGAAGTGGTAGAGTTTGTGGCTAGATGTTTAGATTATCAATAGGTAAAGGTAGAATGTAAGCATCGAGATGGTCTACTATAGCCTATTGATGTTCTGGAATGGAAATGGCAATTCATTTCCATCGATCTCATTACAGTTCTTCTGATAACATTGAGACAACATGATTATATTATGGTGGTGGTCGAAAGGTTGACCAAGGTAGCTCACGCCATTCCAATGAAGGCTACATATTCGACTAGTGAGGTGGTACAGGTTTTCATTAGAGAGATAGTGAGATTACATAGTGTTACAAAGAAGATTGTTTCAAAAAGAGATGTAAAGTTCAATTCCAAGTTCTTGAAGGAGCTATTTGCAGGTTTGGGTACAAAGTTGGCCTGCAGTATAGCTTATCATCTGTTTATAGATGGAAAAACAGAGAGGGTCAATAAGATATTGCAGAATATGCTGAGGATGTACATGATGCACCAGAAGAGGAGATAGGAAGAGTATCATCCATTGGTTGAGTTCACATACAAGAATGGTTATTAGGAGTCATTGAGGATGAGTCCTTTCGAGGGATTGTATGGGCGGAGTTGTAATACTCCCATCAGCCGGAGTGATCTGGTGAACATGGTACCGGATATGTTGGCAGACATGGAACAAACAATGCAGGTTATATAGAAGAATCTATAGACATCACAGGATAGACAAAATAGTTATGCAGACTAGCACAGGGTATTCAAGGAGTTACAGGTTGGGGAGGATGTGTATTTTCACATCAAGCCCAAGAAGATCTCTTTGAGGATTGGATCATGTGCCAAGTTGGAAACATGGTGTTGTGGGCCTTTTTATATCCTTGAGAGAATTAGACTAGTGCCCTATCTACTTGCACTACCTCCAAGAGTGAAATTCCATGAATTTTTCCATATTTCATTGCTTAAGAGGTATATAAAGGATGTTGATCATGTTATTGATTGGTTTGTATTATAGGTGGAGCAAGAAGGGGAGTTCTAGCCAGAGCCTTAGTGCATATTGCAGTGGAAGCATCTCATGCTCAGGAATAGATCCATAGAGCAAGTTAAAGTGCAGTGGACACACTTTGGGCTCAAAGAAGCTATATGGAAGATGGTGAATCAAATGTGGGCCATGTATCATTCAGTGTTTGGCGGTTGAGGCAAAGTAGTTTTCGTTTGATGTTTGGTATATGTTTGGCATATGTTTTGTTGATGTTTTGGTATATGTATATATATGGATGTAAATAATTCCATGAGCTAAGTTATATAGGTCTAGTAAGCAGCATGGTTGTTATCTTGTGATGTTGTCATGATGTTTTGCTTTTGAGCAGGTATTTCATTGTAAATATTATAATGGTCTAAGTTATAGAGCTCCATGCATAGTATGTTTGACTTTTAGCAATTTTGTTGAGGTCTTGGTGTGGTTTAACACCAAGGATAATGTACCCTAAGGGGGAGGGTTCTATAACATCCTTGGTGAAAATTTCATGTAATAAAACATTAATGAAGGAAAAATAAGGCCACGAGTAAGGGACACCTATTCCAAGTTCAATGTTTGTCAAAGATATCCTAGTGGGCATCACTAGATGTGTTTATGGATAAGGAAATTAGCAAAGGCTAAGGCAAATGCATGAAAAGAAAAAAGACATTTTTGGCACATTATTTATGAAAGTAAAGGAAAATAGGGGAAACATAAGGTGAAAGGTCACAAGTTGTATGTGAGGAGGAAATTGGAGGAAAATAATGGAAAATGAAGAAAATAGAGGCCTCATTAATAAAAAGGCTTCTAAGGATCAGTTGGTAACCTTTTTTTAGTTCAATTTTTTGACCTCTCTCATTATTCTTTGTCTCTCACTCTTGGTCAATTAGAGTTTTCTTGGAGCACTCTAGCTTTGGATCAAGGACAAGAAAGCAAAGGGATAGGAAGGAAAGGAAGGATGAAGGAAGGAAGAGTAGGATCAGGCAACTTCAGTGGGTATACTTGTAGGTAACATATTGCATGTGTGACTTCTTATATGGTTTTGACATGCATGGCTTTGCATGTTAGTGTATGGTTTTCTTGCTAACGGTGGTATAGTTTTTCTGGGTTATGATAGTGGCTTTCAGTCCAGCCTTTCCTTTTATGGATGCCATGGTGTGTTGAGATGTTTATCTTAGTTTTGAGCTTTGGAATTTCTGAATCCTAGGCAGAGGTGGTGTCAAGATTCATTCCCAAAGGCATAGGAATCCCTTGACTCAATTTTGTGGGATACATGGTAAAGCCTTAGTGAGGAGTCTCAATTTAGGGCATATTAGTCTAGTGTTGATTGCATTAAAGCCTAAGAGGTTGGCGTCTCAGTTTAGGGCCTAGTGATCTGGGATTGGTTTGCAATAAAGCCTAAAAGACAAGGAGACAGAAAATTCTTCCAGGATAATGATAGATTCTCAATGGAATTCCAAGTTTATTTCAGTTTTGTGCTCAGAGAAATGGTTTTGGTGGGATCATGGTTTGATGAGGGTGGAAGTGGTTTAACCTCTAGATTCCCATGATTTTTTTTTATTGGTTTATCCATGAGATCCCACACTCATGATTGGAATATGGCACAGGGGTGGCTCACTAAAAGAAAGATTTCATCCAGCCATGTCTATGGTTCGGTGGTACATGGAAGTCCCAAACCTCATTGGATTTTCCCATGATTAATAAAATCAAATTTCTCTTCCTCTTGCACTTTTTTATATGTTGATTTAATGACTATTTTCTCATAGTTATTTCCATGGTTTTATAATGGCTATAAGCATAGTTAATTGACTGGTTCATGTCATGGTTGCTTTATGTATTTACTTGTAATGGTTAAAATTATTGATACAAGACCTAATTAATGTCATCAAAGTTCAAGGGATAAGATGGTGATCCTTCTTTCATGTATCATAAGAGTTTTCAGTCATTCATGTTTTGTCTTGTATCCTAGACCTATAGATTGCATTGATGCCAAGTGTTTGACATAATGTTAGTCCCAGTTGGGGATGGTTAGGTGAAGTTTATTTTTGGTTTATTAGTCTTTTTATCATGTGCTTGAAGGATTCTGAAAGTTACAAAAAGTTCTGGGTAGTGGCCGAAATTTTGGGCTAGAAAAGTTCATTAAATTCCATAGATGTTGGTACAAGTCTGCTAGGAAAAGTCCCTGGATGCAGGCATGGAGGCCTATGAGAGCATCTAAAGGTCCCTAAACTTTGGTATTACCATAGCATGAGAGTGTCTAGAGGACAAGAGGTCTAAAAGGCCAGTGGGACCCAGAGGCAGGATGTCTGAGTGGATAGGATGTCTCCTAGGGGTGTTGTCGTTGATGTAGGAGGTATGATTTATGTGTTTCCATTGATTCAATTTCCTTCATATTACCAAAGAGGTTGAATCATATCATAGTAGCCTCTCATCGCATCTTTACCCTCGTTGGTCGGCTACTTGGGAATATGTGGGAAGAGATTGGTTACAACTAACCATGTTCTGCCATGTTTTATTTACATATTGAGACAATATTTATCATGATGTGACATTTGACCATGGTTGATATTCATATTGAGACAACCTTTGTTACATTGTGACATTGGACCATGGTTGTGCATGATTGACCATGATTATAAACTTGAGGGATTTATATTAAACCACAATATTAATATATAAACTTTATGAATAATATTATACACCAGGAGATGAACCCTTAGATTGATAAACCTAAGATTGTGATATTATAAGCTGAAGGGGTTAATTCTAAAACCCTAAGGGAACAATAATAAACCTAATGCATTAAAATTATAAACCCAAGGTATATAAACCCTAAGATAAATATTATAAACCTTTAAATAAATATGGTTGACCACAATTGATTTTTTATGGACAATCTTTGTCACAATGCGACATTGAACTATGGTGGAGCATGATTGATTTTCATATTGAGACAAGCTTTGTCACATTGTGATGTTGGACAATATTTGACCATGGTTGATTTTCATATTGAGAAATCTTTGTCACAATGTGACCATGGTTAATGACCATGGTTTTCCATGGTTGATTTTCATATTGAGACAATCTTTGTTAAAATGCGACGTTGGAACATGGATGGCCATCATTGATTTTCTTATTGAGACAATCCTTGTGACAATGCAACATTGGAACGTGTTTGACCATGATTGATTTTAGCATAGAGACAATATTAAACCTAAGGAAGTAATATTATAAACCAAAGTTATATAAACCCTTAGAGAAATATCTACAATTCAACTAGAAATCATTGAAGAAAACTTTCAATTTAGTTTCGTGTAAGTCCAAATCTTACTTTTACAATAGTTTGAATGTCACCATCACATTAATTCCATGACAAAGGAGGTTTTACAATATATTAAATTTTGATAATAAATTATATTGACTTTAAATATCTTATTACTATTATTATTGAATGAAAATATCAAATACAAATAAACAAAAATAATATTTTTAAATAAATAAACTAAAATTATAATATCTAGTTATTTTAATTTTAAATATTATAAAATTAATTCTATAAATAATTTCACTAAAATTAATTAAAATACATTTTTTAATAGCATTCAATTATATAATACTCTTATAATATCAATAATATTAATACCACATGTTTAAATAACCATAATTTATTTTCATTTATTATAACACTTATTTATATAACAAATTTATCAATTTATCAATTTAACTAAAAATACAAACTATTATAAAATAAATTTCAAATTTTAATTTCTAGCTATTACTAAAACTGTCGTAAAACATCATATAGAAAATAAATTCTACTATCCACTTAACCATTAATGAAAAATAAATTAAAACGTTTTATAATTCTATTACAAAACAAAAATATCTATGGGCTTACGAATAATGATACCCACATTATTTAACTACAAACTTAACTTAGGTTTGAAAATTATATATACATCATTTAAATTGTGAAGCGGAAAGTTGTTAGACATACGAGAGAGTACAAAGGAGCTTCAGATATAATAGAATGTAAGCGAATGGGGTGGGTTGTGTGCCGGTGACCAACAACACTTTGATCTTATGGGACTAGGCTAGGACTTGGTTGCACTTTGAGGATAATTTTCCAATTTAGAAGAATTGTTATATATATTTTTTATTTCTATCATATACATTTTTTATTTCTATCATAAATTTTTTTTAAGTAGGTTATGATACTTTTCTAGATTGTATAGCTTATTTTCTAGAAATCAGAATAAATTCTAATTGTTAATAATAATTATTTATTTATTTTGATTAGGTAAGTATCCAAGGGGATTTGAACTAGTGACCTATTGCAAGGAGTGCCTCAATAATATACCTATTCACTGTCAATCCAAAGCCCCGTGAGCTATTGTTAACAATAAATTAAAGAAGCTCTAATTCTAAATATATATATATATATATATAAATTATGAGTTACAATTTATAAAAATTCTATAAATAAATTTATATTAAGGAAGTAGAATATGTACATTTTTATGAATTAAAGGAAAAAAATAAAACCCCCCAAATTTAATATTGGCTAGCTTAATTCCAATGATAGTTAGAGATACCTTTGAATATAAATATATTTGATAGAAAAGTAAATAATCAAAACTACTAATATTGTGTAAGTTACACTATATTATTCATATTTGACTAATTCTTTACCACTATTTTCTTATATTTAGGTACTGACATATCCAAACAATATCATCTTTTATGTCTTTTGTGCCAATGGAGAAACTCCAACATATCTATCATTATGAAAAGCTTATATATTTTACAACTTAACAAAAACCTTTTAGGTTTGTAAAGAAATGTTCCAACCCAAGTTCATGAGCTCATGAATTTTTTCCTTTCATGAAGTTGGAAATCAGAAAACTATTAGTGATTACACCCTTTTAATGGCAAAGCTGCTATTGTTTATGCTAAGTAGTTTATCTGTGTGAGGTGCACTTTTCTAGAATAATATAAAGCTCTAACTGAGTATGAATTGTATCATTTCGTATTTATTTTAGGTCGAATAAATAAGGGTAATTATAAATAACTAGTTATAATTTTTATAAACAATTAGAATACCTATAAAAATATTTAATCAAAATTTTGAATATAAATAAAGATAGATTGATATTCACAAATTGTGAACCAGTATAAACTTATTTTTAAATAATTTGTATCTTTAATCTCCGAAATTGCACAACTAACTTTAAAAAAGGAAAAATGCAACAATTCACATTTTATGCAATATTTAACTTATAAATTTAAAACATAAATAATTCTGAATTTAAATTTAAAATCCTATAAATCTAATTTTAAATTAATTGTATCTCTATCTCAACTCGCATTAAATTAAAAAATAAAAATAAATAAAAAACATCATCAAATCCTCCAACCAAATTAAAATTAAAAAAAAAACTCAAACTCAACTACTATTCTTACCCTCACGAAGGTTTACAATACGTAAGTCAATGAAAGTGATAGTCCTAATTCTTAGTCCTAATTTGATAAAGTAATCTTCTTACATTTTATAATTATTTAAATTATAATTTAACTAGACATAAAGATGATACTAAAATGTGAAAAAGAAGATACAAAGTTAGTATATAATATGTGAAACAAAAGATGCTTTATGTATAATAATATTTAATATTCCTATTCAGATTGAGATATCATTTTTTTATATATAACATAATATTTTAATATTCCTATTCAGATTTGAGAATAATATTTTTAATATAAAAAAAAACACTTAAGGTTCATATGTAATTCATTTTCTTTAAGAAATTTAATTATGCAAAGAAGTGACTTTCATTTGCACCAGCAAATAATCAAAAACCAGGATTAAAGTTAGCAAATGGAATATTTTCAATAATCTATCCTTATTCACAAGTAGAGTAGTCAAAAATAAATTAAAATCCTTTCAATCCTAGGCATTTTTTTACATATTGATTTAAAGAAAAATTTACAACTTTTGTTCATTGTGGACATAGAAATATTTAAAGTTAGATTTCAATTCAAGATCAAGATTATGTTCTTATGGAACAATGGAAGAAAGAATTCAATTAAACATACAATTGATATTATGTTTAATTGAATACTATGAGATTCCAAAACTTTGAATCGTAATCATCATCTACCCGATCTACAATTGACGACATGCTCCTATGTTATTAGCAACTTTTCTACACAATAATAAAAGAACTAGTAATGTAGTGAGCCATCGTTAATGTGAATGCAGATTTAGGTCATTGAAGGACTTAGTCGCAAATAGATGGGTTGCAATTTCAATAATTTACTTGAGGACCAACTCTCCCATAACCCAAATCAGAATAAGGTCAGAATAGTCGATGACCAGAACAAAGTCACTTACACTATATCTAGACTACATTTTTAGATATGAAGTAGAGCGATTATAGTATAGTTAATACCTCTTGATATGGGGTTTTATAACACCATATAATAAGCTGCCCATTTTTTTTCTCTCTCATTACCGCACTGTATATGGTGTTATAAAGTCTCTATATCAGAAGCGTTAACAATACTATAGTCGCATAAATAAGAATTGCCTTTTGCTATTAGCCTGGACCGGTAGTTGACGTGAATGTTTAGTCAATGCATCAATTATGTGACATCATTCACAAGTAATGCATTGTGTGGTACGGTTAAAGCAATAATTGAAATTTTGTATTGGGGCTTGTGCATTCTAAATGCTAATTCCACTCATTCGTAGCTCTATTTTTGTACTTGTTCGAGTATTATCATATTCAGTATTCACCATTTTTACTTTGTTTTTAGTTCATCGACAATCATCTTATGTTTTTGAACTGTCCATTGCGTGTGACTAAACCATATTTCGTTTATCGTTCTTTCTTTTTGATGTGTTTAGTTTCTGTGGATTATGACTTATTCCATGTCAAGTAGGCGAGCTTTAGTTGTAAAAACAATTCAATATGGAATATGACCTTTTCAAATATTGAAAAAAATAAATAGTTGAGCTACAGTCTTACCTTTTTCAATTCCCAGTGTTGGTCTAGATTCATAATAATCATTCATGTAAAATGAGTTTTTTTATAATCATTCATGTAAAATGCGTTTTTTTAAGAAATTTATATTTGTTGAGGTCTGGCAATATCGATTTTGACTGATCTGATAAGAACAAACTTTAACATTAAAAATAAAAAACTACCTGAAAACTAGTCCTTGTCCCGCGAACAATACACCAATTATATTTTATGTCTTGGCCGTGACCTTAATAATTATTAATGTATGTAGCATGCCATTTTCTTTTTCTTTTTCATTTCGGTGCAGTCTGGAGCCTTTTGCACGCATCCTAAATGTCGTTGCTCTTCCATGATGTTACATTTCACAACAATCTAATTACGGAAATGCAATCATGACTATCAAATGTAAACAGCCATTATCAGGCATCAATAATAAACCCAGATAATATTTAACAGACTAAGCACTGCCTTGCTCATATCTATAACATTACATGATAATTATTTTCACAGATCCTCGATGAGATTACTATGTAAGAAGGCCATAGTATTGCTATCATATTATTGGCAAATTTGTCATACAAACCAAACCAATAGACAAACCTAAAAATCTCTCATGGCATCTGTTCGACTTCATGGTAACATCTTATAAAATCGCTCATAGATTTCTTTGATACGAGCTTCTGAAATTATGAGTAATTAGCCAAGAATATATTAGCCGCCATTAATACGCTGCCCTAGATTTGGTGTTCTTCATTCCGCCCCAAATCAAGCGCCAATATGTTCTTAGAGGAATGCATTTTCTTTGGTGGGAACATTCTGTATGGAATCAATGCAGAATCCAAATCCTTAAGGACGAAGAAAGAATCTTTTGTAAGAGTTGGAGTCTTCCGCTTCATCTTTGGTTTTCTGGGCGCAGGGGGACATTCAAGCACTTTGGGTATTATGTGCTCCTCCCTCTTGGGCGTTTCACAACCATCCTGATGTCCCATAGCTAGTGATTTGTGCTCCATGGCGGAAGAAACACCATGATCTGATCTCAAGCACCATGATCGAACCTGCGGTAAAGCATTGTGTAACGTGGCGATTGGGCAGGCGAGAGGTCCGTCGATTCAAATTCGGCGGAAAGAAGGCTACGCAATTTCCATTAGAAACATAACATGTAACATTTTTAAATGGAACTTGAAGCAATTTCAATTAAAACCATAACATGTAACGTTTTAAAACGGAACTTGAAACGCTTAGCAACCCACCACCCTGGCCACTTAACACAGACGCTGGCCACTTAACACAAACTCGTAGCAGTAGATAAGCATTAAGACTAAGCATATTTCGTGTAGATAAGCACTAAGACTAAACATATTCCGAAAAGATTAAGCAGTTAATGTAAAAAGTCAACAACCCTACTTCCACCAAAAGTTGAATGAAATAAAATAGCTTATCACATTGTATCCAGTTTAGGTATCCATCCTTCTTTCTGTGCACATCTTCTTTCTGTGCACTCTTGACAAATTATACCGCCGGGTGTAGGAAGGTGATCACATATGTGATTGGTAGATTAAGCGTAGTCGGGTTGGGCAATGGGGTCTCCGACGTGAGGTGGGTATCTTATTTTCTCGAGAACAGACATTTGAGGGAAAGGACCGAAGGGCTAGCGCTCTTAGTGCAAGGAACGTAGTGCTTGCTTGACGGTAGGAAAGCAAGGTCCCGGAGGGGCTTGTGCTTCCTAGTGCAAGGAAACGCAATAAATCAAAGCAGTAAGGAAACCGTAAAGGTAGAAGGAAGAATTCGATAAAGGAAAGGGAAAAGGAACCCGCCGAGTTTCCAATAGATGGGAGAGAATAAGACCCCATCAATGCATAACCGATACACCTTCAACACAGACCCGAGAGGAGGATAAGTACCCATCAATGGCCGAGAGAGAAGGTACACATTTCATAACCCGAGAGGAGGGAAAAGAAAAGAACCGTTCAATATATACCAGAGAGAATAGAAAGGCCATACCCTCCTAACTTGCCTATACCGAAAAATGGAATGTTACTACACGCACTTACTGTACGGAGCACACGTTCCTACCTCGATCAAATGGATGCTACGATGATGCATTGGGGATCATGCGCCTTACACATAGTGCTAGTCAGATAGTGCTGGTAGTGGGTGATGCCGGAGATTGATTGCCCACGTCCTTTGAGAGGGGTGGCGGAGAACAACAGCCATCTATCAAGAGGGGAAGTAGACGGACAAAGCCGTAGTACTTGCCTTAAGGTCATTGCTAAGAGCCGCCAGTAATTGCGAGGAGGTCGACAAAAGAAAGTAGTCACCGACGATACCTAGTCTCATTAACAGTTGGTCGACAATAAAGATGTGCTTATTATAAGCCGGTCCATCAACAGAAGGTCATAGCCGCATTTCCAGTATCATTGGTAGGAAGGACGTCAACATTGCTAGCCAGGAGGGGGTGGTCATTGCAAGTCTCATTTACTGTCACATTGCCAGAAAGAAAGTAAACATAGAAGGGCAATGCTAATAGCTGCCGATAGTCGATGCCAGGTGTTTATTTCGTCCATGCCCAGTGGAAATGACAGGTTTCTATGCACTCGATCCAAGATCCAATCCAAGAGTTGATTCAGGTGTCGAGTATGCAAGCCCGGTATCCCATCCTATGAGCCTAAATAATGGTCGAGGGCGAAAGACGAAACTGAGGTACGAGGGTGAGGAGCGTTAAGCAGCTCACCCGATGACCTAAGAAGGAGGGTGAGGGGTGAGGATAGGAGCCACTCGACCGTATGGGAGAGGTTTTCTTAATCTGTTCCAACAATACTTT
>APFE031562067.1:0-14480 GCA_000404065.3 Pinus taeda | reverse complement strand
TCCCACCCGTTGGAGAGTTAGCTTCCGGCTTAAAGGGGGGAGGGTGTTGTGCACTCGGTCAGCCAATCTGTTCTTACCACCGATGGGGATTACTTTGTTTGTTTGGCAAAAGCTGCCCATCGGATCTTGCAGGTACAGGCTCCCAGCCCACGGCCAATCCATTAATCGTTCCCGAGCTTGAAAGTGTAAGACAATGGGTATGGGACCCGCTTGACGAGGTAGTGGCTCATTGGGACAACATCACGCTACCTATATAACGCCTAGGTTGAGCCACACTCTTACCTTACCTACTGTTGCCCAGCACCTTGACTCCCCACCGAAGGAAGCGTTGGCTCTGTTTCCCAAGCACCTCAGGAGCATATACGCTAAGCCTCCCGCGCTACCAAACCGGTTCTCATGACCTCAGTCGATCGTGGAGGTGGATCTCAGGTCCGTCACCGTGTGGGGAATTCAGTACGTTTTCCCACTTTTTCTCGTTGTAGTACCCCCGTATAAGTATGATGATATAGAATAAACCCACGGTCGAACACACAATTGAACCTACAAGGCCTAGGGTGGGAATAATTAGTTATGGATCCCTATTTGTTTCGACCCCACCTCTCGTCATTGCATACAGCAAAGGGTAAACCAATCCTTAAGGCTGTGAGACCTTCGCACTCCCGAACGATCGTGTCACCTAAGCCATTGGACCATTTCACACCTGAGAATATCCGAGGAACCCACATGGGCTTATCGAGGATTAGCAAAGCAAGCCTTCCTTTCACGTACCTTCACTGCATTATCCATCACTAGAATCCGTTTGACAAATATGGTTCGCATACTGACCCACCACCCACCTACGTTCTATAGATAGCCTAAGGCCAGTAAACTCTGGAACTATGAAGTCATGTAAGGACAAGCAGGTTACTACAGCCTATACCTCTAGCCTAGGGTGCCTTTACGCTTCCCTGTAGATCCTATAGTATGACTGACTTTCGAAAACTCTTTGACGTAGTTTGATCGTGTGTTTTACCGTGCTCAGCACCACGCCTTACAGTTACAGATACTCATAGTCAATGATCTTATTGGTCCTACGTACGGCCTATCATAGGAAGGATCCACAATGCTTTGTATATATATACATCATAAAAAGAGTTTGGATCCGCCAGCAAGCAAAGGAAATATCCGTAGCAGAGGGGGTATGGGGAACAGAGCAAGCAGCAACAGAGCCAGTGGCAGAGGAGGGAGAGGCCAAGGTCGTGGGAGCATAAGGTACAGATGCGGATGCAGATCGAGATACAAACCCATTGCTAGTTCAAGATTGAGACCCAGATCGAGTAACACCAAGGGCATCCTTACTACCAGCATGAGCAGGAACAAAGGTAGACACAGGAAAAGCACCCATAGTAATAGCTTCCATGGCACCACCCACGGCTAAAGCTCGCAGATGCGCTCTTATCGGTATGGTTATACTACGACTGTTTTCATATCATATATAAGCTCTCGCTCTGAAAACCTGAAAACACGATCCGAACGCGGCATATCTGGATCTCACTCTTGAACGAGCTATGCAATAAGATTTGGATCTTGACCTGATGAGTCTCCAACCGGGACTGCTCCCCATGCGTAAATCCGTGTCATCGTATGGCTCCAAAAAGAACTGGTTCAATCCAGTCTACTGGCACTATATCCTTATATGCTTCTGGGGGAACTGGATTTAGAGCAGGATCCCCAATGAATGGAACCAAATCCTCTGCTGACTTTGGAAGGTATGCTGGCACGAGCTCTATAACGAAGGATGCCAGGAAAGAAACTGGGATAGGAAGTGATGCTTGCTCTGGTATCTTCCCTGCCCTTGCTGCGGGCTTTCGATCTAGAATTGAGTGGGATCTTGTCACGCTTCGATTAGGACATTTATATCTTGACGTGCTTTATGGCATGGTTTATGCTCCATAATTCAATTCGATGCGACCAATACCTGTTTTTGATCGTATGCCTACTTTATTCTCCAGCTTATTCCTTGCCCTGGTGGACAAGACCTCCAGATCTGAGATTTGATAGCTTTAGATTCTTTGGGTCATTCATGTAGGGTGGAGCGGGTCTGTCGGCTGTGGATGCGCTTAGAATGGGTTATGTTTACACTTTATGGCGCTTGACTGACATTGATGATCGATCGGAATACATTGTGGGTGACGGATGGCAAGTTGTGCATATTCTGTTTCGTGAGGTGGCTTTAGTTCTGGCATAATGAATGGAGAGAGTGTGTCGGGCATACCATACTACATACACACTTCTGGGTCATTTCCGGGCAGAGTGTCTGGTTCTAAGTGCCGTGGTCCATCTGACCTTGCTACGTTCTTCCGACCCCCCCCCCCCATCGTTCGCTATAACCGGATGGGGAGCAAGAATAAGGTAGTTATAAAGCCAAGACCCCACTGGATCTGTTGCTGGTTCTCTAGTAGCTGTTCGAGATCAAGATCCAGACCCATAACCTGAAATCCAAAAAGCCAGCCAGCTACGTAGCATAAGGGATAGGTAGCATAAGTACCAATAACATAGGCAAAGGAATCACAGCCAACAGCATAGGAAGCAAAAGGATAGACACAGGTGGGAGCAGCAGGGTCAGAGGGAAAGAACATAGTCATAAGTAGCAAGCATAAAGGTGGGAGAGAAAGCAGATAAATAGCCATATTATTCAGATACTTTCGTGCAAAAGCCGGAGCCCACCCCAGTTCCATTTGTTGGCCCGGAACCTTATGGAGTAGATTCAGTTCCCAACATAAGATGAAGGTTCAGTTCGAGTTCGTTCTCTGGGTTTAGATGGAGACCCCGCGCTAGAACCGGCGAATGACCCTACGAAGCACCCTTAGTAGTTTTTTACCCAGGTGACCCAGCATCCTCACCACCACCATTTCGCTGAATTACGTATATAGATAAGCTCACTAAGGTTGATCCAGATCTTATAGATCGGATATATTGATTGGGAAAGAAGAGCCAGCACGATCGGTGGTAAGTAAGGGCAGGCACAATCGGTAAGTAAGGAAAGAACAATTCATCGTACTAAGTCCTTTCATAGCTAGATGAATTAGCCTGAAAGGATGAGTAATCATACTATGAATCGTACTTCCTTTCCTTTCCTAAAGAGAGTAATTAGACTGAAATAACAATGACTCGTACCTGAAGGACTGTACATCACCATACTTCCTTTCCCACGAATCTTGTTCTCTTTCGCTCCACGCCCACCCAGATTCTATTCCAGCACTAGGCTCCTTTCGAGGCCTTTTCTCTTAACGAATAACGGAAATATATTGAATGGCTTTGCGTTCTGCTTCCTGCGGGAGTCAGTCGTCTCTACCTGAGTGTGAGGTTCCATCACTGATTACTTCTGGGTAAACCAACTGACGAATGGTAAGAGGGGGGTCACCGGTTTCGCGACTACGTCTAGCAGGTATGCACTTCAACCCCAAGTTAGGCGAGGGAGCCCTAGTGAAATGGGGAGCTTTGTACTGACTCATTTGGTGTACGGCCGGAAGATACGGGGTGCTTAAGAGTCTCGATCAAATGCTACTAAATCCACCCCTGCTACAAGAGAAACTCAATCAACTGGATCCACTCAATCTGGATTTGGACCTTAGCGATATGGTTACTCTTGCACAAACAATATATATATATATATCTAAAGCATAGGGTAAGATCTTGACGCGTTAGCTATTCAATTCAATTGGTTGACCCACCAGCACCTACAAAGACCATCCTTCTACTACGTAGCGAGGTAGCTCTGGATCTGGAACTTGAATTTCGTATGATATAGGGGGGGCTGCTTATAGCTTAGATGCTGCGAGTGAGACTGAGTTTGAAACGAGCGCTTTAGCTGGATACCTTATGGTTCAACAACCTAGGCTACAAGCTTTCGAGCTGGCTTTTCTCCTGGAGGTAATGCTAGAACATCGCTTACGAATACTGGAACATAATGGGATGTCTAAACTTAGCTGCTTGGAATGCATGCAGATGCCATCATAAATTATTGTAACACCAGGGTATGTAGGAACATCACTAGTTGGATAAAGAACTTATGTCGGAGCACTTCTAGTAACTACTGCAAATACCGAAACATAACTTATTGAATTGAAACACTAGCTAATGCACCTGACTTCTAGGAACATAATAGGATGTCAGAACATGCACTTGTGGGAACAATATTCAACGCTGGAACAACAAGGTAACAATATCTGGGAACACTAGGAAATCCCGAAACTACACTGATAGGAACTATTACGTATATGGAAACATAAGCACTTGTCGGAACATCATATCTTGTGACATAGCGAAATATTGGAACATCGCTTATAGTTGCATGTGCAGATCCGCGAACACTACTGAGAGGGCAGCCCTTTCCTGAACGGATATAAGGGAAGGAGCTGGAACTAGCTGATATGCGGGTTCTAAACCTGTAGATCCTTATCTATTGTGTACATATTTTGATGGAATGGAGAAAACAGATACTTCTTATATCCTCCTTATCGAATGAGAAAGTGAATGATATAATCGCTCCGAGATGTTGGTACTAACTTGATATCGATTACTTATAAAAGAAGAAGTGGACTTTACTGGACCATGGTATTGTAGTTCAATTGGTTAGAGTAAATGGAGGCATCCTGATCTTGCTTCTCCTGCCGAGCTTATCTCTACCTCTATTAACTTGGGAACAGCTCATGTCCAGTTTTAGGTGCAAGCCAAAGTGATTCCATATAAATATCTAGCACAACTAGATCTCCAACTAAAGAAACAGGTGAAACCACTGCTTCTGCCTCTGCGGGATCCACTGGTTCAAAGTAAGCAACTGGATCTACTTATGCAGCTGGAGGATCTTAAGCTGGTCCTAGTTCAAACCCAATGTGATTGAATGGACCAAGAGAAACTGATTCAAGTTCATAAAAAGAAAGTAAACTCGGTCTCCAATTGCTGGATCTTTATCTCGATCTCGATCCGTGACTGGATATGGAACCTAGCGAAGGTAAGCTGCGACTGCTATTGATGCTTTCACTCGGCTCGGTCATTAATGGGATTTGGAACTCAATATCGATCTGCTCAGGATCCAATACTTACACAGAGTAAAAGGCTTCGGGCTCTTGGATGGGCAACTTTATACGCATATAGAACTGCCTGGTAAATCAATAGCAGCATATGGGGAAATTCCTCTCCATGAACCTGGCCTATCAGTTCTCAATTCGACACCTTGGTCTCTAGTCATTTCAATAGTGAAAGGGTGGGTGCTTTCCCTTTAGCTTAGATCGTTTCAACTGCCGGATGGAGTTATTGGATTATGGTCCATCAGAGTCGTTGAATGGAATGGACAGGCTTAAGACTGCTAGGAGACGAGATTGAGTGCAACCTATGACCTGATCTTAGAAGCACCGGATTGGGTGGGGGTTGATCCCTTATCTTCCCGTAACCCTACGACGATTGGATGGATGGCTTTGACTTGGCTGGAAGTGGGCTCTCCCCGTGCCCTTTCTCCTCTACCTTCTTCTAGGTTGGATTACTACATGATCGGTGCGCCTGGGATTTCTCTTTTTTCATGATTTTTCGCGTCGACAGAGTGACAGGTGGTGACTGCTGCTCAAATTAGCGATGCTCAAGGATGCGGAGGCAGTCTCGACTGTTAAGGAGAGGACCCCACGCTTCTTCGGTAGATCCGGTCGCACGGCGTTGGATCGATTTGATTCGAATTGGTTAATAGTTCTCAGTGCGACATGAACTTCGCAACCTTCTTTTGTGACTTCCATCGAATAGCAGATTGACTTCTAACTTTTTTGCATATCTTATTTGTGGGAGTGAGCGAGTGGGAAAGAGAAAAAAGATCCTAAGTGATATTGGGTGGAGGGCGTACCTACCTCTAAGAGTCCCTCCAGGTCCTCCTCATTTCACATTGTGCCATAGTCACAACCCTCTTTCGTTGGGTCCAATAAAACATATAGGGACAATGAAATGGATTGTTTTCTTACTGAAACATGCCTCCTCTTCTTAACGTTTATCTATGACAGGCTAGATGGATTTTCAATTTCCTTGCATGATTCCCTTGGTGAGCCCCATTTATTCCCATTCTATAGTTGTTGAGCCCAATTCCCATAACGTAGGAGGTCTAATGCTCTAGTTTGGCCCAGGGAAGGTTGGAACAACAGCTCTACGAAAACCTCCAAATTCGTTATCTAAATAAGCAAGACAACATTTATATACAATATCGCATTTATACGTTTAACCTGGACTCGCATATCATTGCCTTAGCTTCAGTCTGAGTCACCCTAAGGCTAGCCCCGTGAAAGCCTAGAGATATGGTCACTACATGTTAATATACGAGCTTGCATGGATACGTCCTTGCCAAAGCCCATGCACTCTGCCTTAGAGTGAAAGCTAGAGTCCAGAGAGAATAAATGATCTTTCTCATTCTCTCTATTCTTAGTTCTTAGCTTTATTCCCATGCACTCCTTATAGTGAAAGCTCCAATTAGTTTTAAGTGGAAGATCCAGAGTTTAGTTAGAACAGAATAACTCTCGCGCCATATCTACGTTTCGACTTCGACTCGCATATCTATGACCAGAGAAACAAATTATAGGGCTTCTACTAGGGCTTATCACACTAGGGGCTCTTCCCTACGGGGCTCTCTAGACGAGTGGGAGGTCCTCCGACCCGAGTCAGTAAGTGCGGTAAGTCAAATCTGGTGGCACGAGGATTTTCAGGTAGGAACCATTCATAGGTGGTGGTTCCGTAGTGTAAGTCATGTCACCAGGGTGAGGGTGAGCCTGCCGAACTTCTCGACTAAAGGAGAGGTAGCGAACTCTCGACTAAAGGCCGCCATCGCTCCTCTTTCTTTAAAGCGCTCCTCTTAAAACAGCGCTTCTTCTTTTACCGGGGCTCTTTAACAGGGCTCTTTAACAGGGTATCCTCATTCGACAGGGCTCCTCATATTTACCGGGGCTCCTATTTAGTAACCGTCTTACAACCTTATTTATCGATCTCCTGCTGGCTGCTGCTTAGGGGTCTTGCCCGGCGGCCGATCAACACTTGGCATCGAGTCCCGGCCATCAAGTAGCATCATTAAGATACACCATCCATCTAGAGAGTAAAAGCATAGAGTAAAAGAATTGACCCTTGGATCAATTCTTGTCTTCGAGTACCGGCATCGAGTGAATTGGACTGCATCATCAACTAGCGGTAATTGGGACCTCCTTACTGTGTCTATCGGCACATCCTGTGACTGATGGACTCTCGGCTGACTTACATTGACTATGTGAGAATGATATTTTCTTGGTGAACTGTAAATGCCCCTCCCTGTGGATTAGTGCCATACCTGTGCCCCGTAGCTCTGCTCCTCCCTGTGGATTAGTCCCCTGTGACCTGTAGTCCCATAGAGTATCCCGATTGAGTAGCTGCCCCTTGTGTTCTGTATCGATCGGTAACCGACGCTCAAGCATTTATTCGTCCATCCGTGACTGGAACAGAAAGCTGGCATCGAAAACCAAAAGACTATCAGCAGCGAGTACTGGCATTGAAACCTGAATCGAGTGAGTACCAGCCAGCATCTACACACCTGGATTGGGTGCATCGACAAGCAGCATTGACTCCTGGGATCGGCTCTTGTGATCAACTCCTGGGGATTGAGTACAAGCATTGAGTACCAGCATCAAGTGCATCAAAAACTGGATCGACTAGCGGCAGACTGACAATGACCGGGGTGGGGAATGATGGGCTATCGGTTCGCAAACAGAAAAGAAGGCGCATTGCCTCCTGGTATAAACTGCATTTGGCGGCTTAACTCACTTGGGGGACTTGGCAGGTTCCTTAAACATACTGGGTGTACTTGGTATACGTGGACTTGGTGGGTGGGGGGCCGAATCTAGTGTTATTACATATATAAATAATGACTGGAATAAAGAAAGAAACCAACGGGCTGGTCCAAGAAAGAAACACGGCGGGCGGAATAAAGGGCTTACTCAAGTGATTGCTGCCTGCCCTCTCTCCATTGATGCTTTTCCGTCTCTATATTGTGTCTTTCTCGATACCCGACCTACGAAGAGCGACCTTGGCAGAACGCTTCGCTCGACAAACCCGAGTACCTAACGGGCCATCCGAACCCATGGCCAGAACCCAATACCCTGCCTGGCAATAGGCTATTGCCAACTATGACGAACCCACGAACCTGGCGCTAGGAAATTGCAGAACTATGCATCACTGGCAGGGCAGGGACGCTGGCGAAAGCAACGCTTCCCGCTATCACTGGACCTGCCAACAACCGTATCGCTAACCTCACTGCTGCAGGAAGAAAGTAGAGTATAGACGCAATAAAGGTGGCTAAGCAACAGGCACCCACCCACCTACCCGCTGTAATGGATACAGTTTATCTCGTTCTAGTCCAATTTACCATTCACAAGCATAAAAACTAAGAACCTACCTAACTCGGAATTCCAACAAATTAAGAAGCACGCCCGCCGTTCCAATAAAGAACCTGAAATCTTATGACTGACTATTCTATTGGTAAAGCCTATGCTATCCCACTTCTTCCCTTCGGATGCGTCCCACCCCTTTCTATAGTAGGGAAACCGGGGCCAACTTGATCCTCTTCCGAGGAGAGCCTCTCCGTGTACGATCTATAACCATTTAAAGGGACCCACCTTACCGTTCTTGACAGCGCACATCACCACCGGCCAAGAGGATTAAGGCCAACTGACAGAGCCGACTCACATAGACCCACCCAACATAGTAACATATATGCCAAGTCACCTTCCACACACGACACAGCCACCGGGACGGGAAGGGATGGCCATAGCAGCACACATACCCCGCAAGCCAGCCAGACACAGTCCTCATTCCCAGGATAGGAGGTCAACGATAGCCAAGAGTTGAGACACTCGATTCAGGTGTTTTGATGCCCGTACTCAATCCAGTTGATGCCAAGTCTCAATCAGGTAGGTTGTTTTCGATACAAATGTTGATTCGATGCTTAGCTTTATTTCTACTTTCATTTTTATCACTCCCAATATGAAGCTCCCAATATGAAGCTCCCAATACGATGTATAATCTATCCTTCCCAATACAAGGGGCTAATCTTTCGTACCCATCGGGGGCTAAGTTCACGTATCAATATGATGAAATCTCACGTCCTAATGCAAGGTCTAATCTAAAGCCCCCATTTTATCGAACCTCGAACCAAATATATCCTCCCCCCTATAAACTCGAATCTACCACTCACTTACCGATACAGAACACACGGTCCTTACCTCCATCGAAAAGAAGGAGATGAAGCCGAGGCTGCAGGCCCCCCTCATAAGTAAGGGAGAGAGAGCCGCATGCGATGGTCAAGGATATGACGCCCAGAGCGAATGAAGATAGGGCAGATTATGCTCTTGCTTTTTAGCCATCTGAATAATCTGCTCAGTCAACAGCATAATCTACTTCTGCTTCATATACATAACCAACTACTGAATCTACTGGTTCATACACCCTTGCTTTTACTGGATCTACTACCTATGCTGCCTCTGGTGCTTTTAGCTCTGCTATTACTGGCTATAGGTCTGGATCACGAAGATCAGCATTTGGAACGGCATCACGAAGGTATGGATCTCGATCACTAGTCGTAAGGTCTGCTGGTCAAGCTGCTGATGCTGGATCTCGAGATGGAAGGTATGCTACGGCCCATGCTACTGGCTAGGACTATGTACCAAAACCCGGAACAGGGTGAAATTGAGAAACTTCAGATTAGTTAGTGCGGCGCTGGACCTTACCAAAAGACTACCTAATGAGCTTTCCTAATCGATGGCGGCCTTTAGTCGAGAGGTCGGCAGGCTCACCCTATGGAATTATTGAGAAAAGAAGCGAAGCGTGCAGATTGTTCTTTCTGTGTGCTGTCAGTGTTGACGATGGGTGAAGGGTAAAGCGTCAAGGCTTTCGGCGTGTCACTGTTGACTCTGGGGGCAATGGGATGTCTCTCTGGGTGGATCGATAGATTGGCTCTTGGGGAAAGACTCATTCATCCAGCTCCTCAAAAGAAACTGGACTGTCTCTGCTCCTCGATTCATCAACGTATGTAACGTCCATCGACTCGAGGAACTAGAGTTCCGTCCGTTCCGTCTCATTAAATATAGGGCTAGGTGTTATGTCATCTCGTTCGGTGGATCGAGAATATATAACTGTGGATCGATGGGGGTAACTTGGTGGGTAAGACTCATCATCCAGCTCCTCAATCAATCATTCCTTTAACCCTGCCCCGCCTCTCGCTGTCCCTTCCACATGTCTGTCTGTCCTCGCCACCATCCCTCCGTCCGTGGGACCGGACCACCGCTGCTCTCAACTGGCCATCAATCAAATCACTCACTCATCGGTGCACTTCCTCGCATTGTTGGCAACGTGTTCCCTGCCTTTGTCCCTAGATGCCTGCAATGTTCTGGCTCGATCGGTTGACTCATAGGGTAATCCTCATCAATCAAATAAAGAAATCCCTTCCCGGAATACCTCTCAACCCTCCCAGAAGACTAGCTATATGGCAATGACTTCTGACAATGACCGGCTGGCAATGACTGGTATGATTGGCTCTGACCTCCTGACAATGACTGGCAATGCTTGTCTCTCGGCTGACCTTCTGACAATGACCTTCTGGCAATGACCACTAGCTCTCGGCTGGCCCTATGGCAATGACCTCCCGGCAATGACCACTGGCTCTCGTCTGACCTTCTGGCTCTTACTGGCTATAACTGATATGATTGGCAATGATCGCTATGTAAGACTGGCGTATGAACCTCTTGTGAATTCACGTATGTAACGCCTCTTCATTCCTTCCATCGTTCCGAACCGTTCAGTCCAGCCCAGGTAGGAACATTCCAATGTTCCGTAGCGGTAAGTGAGGGTATGGGGGAACTCATTCTCGGGTATGGATTTCACGAGGTATGGATTGAACGGGGCCTTCTCTCTCATCTGGTGGAAACTTGGAATGGATGGAGGAGTAAGGGGAATGGGTGCACCTCACACACACTCTGCTGGAGCTCAGAGGAAAGCACAAGTGGTATGGGACTTGACCTTACCTGGCAAGCTTCTTCGCTTTCGCCCAACTAAGTAACCTCCTATTTCTTTCAAATAATGAACACAACTGCTTCTTCGCTGGAGCTCAGGGGACACAAACAAGTGGAAATAAATGCTATTACTAACTTATATTAACACCACTAATATGCTCCCGGAATATAGGCGAGCTGAAGCTGAAGCGGGTTCGGGCAAGGCACCTCAAACAGCTCCACCAGTTCTCCCCATGTGAAAGAATCCCCGTGTATGTCGTTGTGTAAGAAAACCTAGTTGTTGTAAAAGAGTCCTAGGATCTATGCTATATTAGCATGGCATAGAGTCTCGTTTCACTGGTCCATTTGGGATGGGACAGACTTCCCCAAACCTTCTCATTGGGCATAGTTCCTTTGTCATAATCTCTTTTTGATGGGTTCGATGAAACCAACTCATCTTGGCACCTAAATGGATTTCTTCTGAACAGAACATGGCCATTTCCGTACGTTTATCTCGTGGCAGGATTCCATATCTAGTAGGAGTCAGCGGCTTTAGCTCCCCATGTTCAGGAACTCCCATGTTAAGGAACTAACTCCAGCAGGGTTCATATACGAGCATGCATAGAGACATAGAACCTGTACTCGCATATAGTTTTTCACTTGTTTTATAAACAACAACAAGTGGAATGCAATCATGGCTTCTTCTTCATGCAGTGATTGAAGGTCTGGCAATTAAGGCTTATTGTCATGGACTACAGCTGACTTAATAAATAGAGAACTTACAGTTGTTCATAGGGCCCATTCTGAAGCTAGTCAAGCAGTCCGGCAAAGACCTTTCTCGGCCTTAAACTCAAAGGCTTAAGGCTTATTATAGTGCATAGTGCATGGACTAAGCGCTAGTGTCTGTAAGGCTAATTGCTATGGGACTTACACTACGGCTGCCAGTAGTTAAAGAACAAATGGACTTAAGCTAGTCGTTCTTAGTGCATGTGGACTTCATACATTTGATACCGGCATATATAAGACACAATCTATGAATTCATTCTCATGTGTCCCAGTAACGTAAGTAAGGTACTAGCCATAGTCTCCTAAGAACTCTTACAAGAGTTCCATGGACATATCTCTTCCTTGTTTCCTGATTCTACACGTAGTTTGATCTCTGGCAAGTAGTGTCTCCAGTTTGAATGGGAATGGCATAAGAAGAGGAGTATAGGTTGTTCCAAATACATTGAGTGTTGTTGAGAGACTCGCCTATAACTAGGACTTGCATATCTAAGTTGAACTTGTCTTGTCATTAGTTATATGCAATAAAAATAAGAGAAATTCTCTTTCTCACTATTACCAGCGTAAGCAAATAAGAATAATATCTTAGCCGGCCATAGAGTAAGGCACTTGCTGTAGTTTTAGGAGTTAGTTCCATGGAGTAAGGTCCATACGATAAGTCCTATTAATCAACCTGCCATAAGATCTTGCTTTAGTCTTAGCTTAAGTCCTTTGGCATAAGGGTGAGCCTGCCGAACTCTCGACTAAAGGCCCGAAGGGTGAGGTAACGTGTGAGGTCCGTTAGGGTGCGTAGCACGCTCGACTAATAAGGCCGCCATCGGCTCGACTGATAAGGAGAGGAGAGGGCCGCCATCGAGAGGAGGAGGGGCCGCCATTCGAGAGGAGAGGAGAGGATGCGGAGCAACGCTCGACCAGCGCCCCCCACCCAATAAGCATCAAGGGCCGGCAGGGCTCGACCAGCGCTAGTTACTTATTTGAGAGGGGCCACCCAATAATGTCAATTGAACTTGAATCCAATTCATTGGCTGCCGTAATGACATATATAATGAGAGTGATTTCCTAGCTAGAGAGAGAGAAGAAAGACCAGTCATGTTTATGGTGGTAGTTATAATATGAGCATGTGGTAGTAGTTTTCCAGAGGCATGCATCGAGAGTGGAATCTCGTCTGAAAGGATGCGTAAGCAGGCTCGACTGACCCTTCAGATAAGCCTTCTCTTGCTCCATAAGCCCAGACAGAAACAAAAGTGGATCCTTGCCCTAGAAGCGGCAAGCCCCTCCGGGTCCTTGCCCCTCCTATTTCTTCTCTGGCGGCTTCGCACCTTAAGGAAGGATTTGAAAAGAGCTCGCTAAATGGTGGGTGGGTTCGTTCATCCTTAAATATTACCTATGTAATTACGCAGTGCAGTTAGGAAACATCAAAGGTATGTAGAAAGAAACGTAGGATAAGAGCCCATATAAGGGAATCTATCGTTGATTGGGAGTAACATGCGATAAAGTGCATTTCTCTGTAACAAAGTGGGATTTCTTTTACCTTGACCTTGTACGATAACTTGTATAGAGAAGGGGTTAGGATGCGCTAGCAGGCTCGTTCCTTAATAACAGGAGAGGAAGAAATAGCTCCCATGAGAGGAAGAATTGCTCCCATGACATAAGGGGAAGGCTTAGATGCTTTCTTTGTTCTTCCATTCTTTCTTGTTCCCCCCCACCAAATGAGTTCAGTGCCAGCCAGATGAGTCACTTGAAAGTGCATCCATAACCCGATACCCAAAAAGACATAGTCACAGATGCTGCTACACCCATTTGATTTGTATAGATGGGGGGGTTTGAGCTACTATACTATAGGGGGGAAGGCTTCCGATAGGTATAACCTTTGATTGGATTTGAGTGGTATCATTCATTCTCTCGAATCAGTATTTGGTTATCCATCCCTCTCAGACCGATTGAATGCGGTTTCTCTCTCTAAGACCCAGCCACTTCGTTTCTTGCCATATCCCCATGCACATAGCTATGGATGGGTATGTTCTGCCCAGCACCCAAAGCTTCCTTTGATGCCTTGATGAGGTAGGTTTGTCCAGCTTCATGCAATAATCCAACAAGCTGCCATCCACCCACTCAAGCAGGATAGAAAAGCCATGCCCTCAAGTAATCAATAATGGAGAGCTCAGAGCTTCTGGTAGGTAAAAACCCTATTCTAAGTGCATTCCCCGAAGAGCTCTTTGTGAATGAGTGGGATGGTTCCAGTTGATCAAATCCCTCCTATTGTACCTCGGACCCATCACCACTTGGATTTGATTGCTGCAAGTCTTATGTTCACAATCAATAGTTACCACCTACCTACTATTTACTTCCAGGTTTACCAAGCCAAATGAATGAAACCTTTTACAACCTTCATAAATACTTGCTACCACAACCTGGCTGGGCCAAGGGGGGGGCTACCCTATAGTTCTTTATTATTCCTGCCAGCCTTTAGTTTGGGTGGATCGAACACGAGGTGCCTTGCTTGCTCCGTGCTCCATATATTGCTGAATGGCATGGCTGGTCGTTTTACTTCTTGCTTTATCGGTCAGACGAGGGTCAATGGTTTCGATGGAACCAGTTGTGGGATGATCGTCATAACTTGCTTAGGAATGAAAGAGAAACCCCTCACCATATGAATAGGGAGTGGCTCCGCCCCTCTCC
>APFE031562056.1:1008-12795 GCA_000404065.3 Pinus taeda | reverse complement strand
CCCTTCTATTACGAATTATTGCATTTGCAGAGGCTTCATCAAAAGCACATTGAACCATTAGTTCAACACAGTTCAGACAAAATTAGCAATCATTAAACCCTACTATATACTAATGTCGACTAGTTTCTAACATAATCCAATACGATGATGTTCACCTTGACCAAATATATATTATAAAGAGCCAAAAAAACCGTTAACATTGTTGAGGCAACAGCCTACAGAACACGTATTGAAGATGTACACCTCACGAACTCCGGGAGAGTCCAACAAACACAAGAAGCTTTCAGCATCTTTCCCTGAAAATTACCACTTCCACCCCTGCATTCAAAACAAGTCTGGCTGCAGGCACTCGTACATTATATTATTTATTTCTTGCTCAAATATTTGCATAGTAGTCGGCGGCAAAAAAAAACAGGAACAAGGAATCCCTCAAAAGCATCCACAAAAGGCCTTATTAAAAATGAAACGTTTAGCGGATAAACAGGAGAAGCATACACTGCTCAAACTTCTTCGGCACGCTTACCACCAGTACGTCGTTCTCCGTCTCACCTGATTTCTCAGCAGCACACCCTTTACTCACACACAGGCGCCTTTCACGCAGGTTTTCTACCCTCTCTGCAACTTACCCTCACATAAGAACCTTACACTCTCAGCCCTCAGCCTTGCTCTGATACCATATCAGAGAGAGCGAAGACTCAAAGACTGAACACTACACACAGAACTTAAAACTCAATCGCTTGCTTCATTTGCTGATTAAACATGTATATATACATGACAGAGATCTTTCTGGAGATCTATGGGGCGGTGGCTTCTTCAACAAGCTTCCCTGGCTTCGTACGGTCATTATGATTAATGGTCTAACAATAGCACTCTTCAGGAATGGACTTCGACATTTGTTTTACCAAATTAAAATACAGCCAAGTGAAAACTAAAGAAACACACAACCACAACCTCGAAAGTTTGGAACGCTCTTTCATCCCATTTTCTTCAGAGTTGACTATTCTCATCATTGGCTATGGCCATATGCTTTTGTTTGGGTTGGCGTTGGGTTTTTCCTCCCTTTCTCTCTTTTAGTATTGTTTTGAATTCTTCGTCGTTATTTTGAATTTTGTAGCTTCAGATAAATCTGTAACTTTATTTGCCATTATAAATTGTATGAACAATTTAAATAAATTCAATTGTTCATTCTAATTTCAAATTCGAATTTTTGTAATGTTTGAATTTAGCTTCAGATAAATCTGCAACATTAATTTCCATTCTAAATTATATAAACAATTTAAATTAATCTATTTTTTCATTCTAATTTCAAATTCAAATTCTGTACCAAATTAGAATTCTATAGCTTGAGATAAATATGCAATGTTATTCGCCATTCCAAATTGTATGAACAATTTAAATAAATCCAATTTTTCATTCTAATTTCAAAATCGAACAATGTAGACTATGAATTTAGAAGCGATGTAAATGTAGAAATGAAGCGATGTAAATGCGGTATATTATGATTTTATATCCATTTTCCTTTTTTTAATCCAATTAGCTAACAATAAAATAAGAGTATTAATTTTTATTTTTTTCAAGATGAAATCAATAATTCATTAACGAATAATTCAGATTACCCTAGAAGGAACTGTAATTATTACTATTATTCTTGGTATCAATTTGTCTTCGTCTTCCTCTGTACACATGCTGAGTTATATTTTTAGCCCATAATATTTTGCCACCTGTTTGCATAATTTAAAGTTCCAGTAATTTATGTTTATAATTTTTACTGTTTTATGTTTATATAGTATGTTGCTCCTTAGTTATTTGAATTTGTTTATTAGGTGTTAGTTTTACTATTTTTTGGTTTTATTTTTTTTAAATAGAAATAGAAATTTTCATTATTTAAAGTTTATTTTTTAATATATAAATTAATTATTTTAAAAACTTATATTTTTGAAGATATAAATTGATTATCTTAAAAGAAATGATCCATGTTTATTTATCTTCAATATTTTACTAGAAATTTACAATGAAGATTTATAGGTTGTCCTCATACTTTTGTTGGCATTTCAAAACAATTCAAAAATAGTTAAATCTGTTGTTTTAATTTTGGCCACAACAGGACAATGACCACAATTATGCAAATTTTTTAGTCTAGCAGCAATGAGAGCAACCTACTTTGTGGGCAAATTGCAACAAGTGTTTAAGAAGGAGTAAGTCAATTCATATATAATTTTTTTTTTTTTTTAATGTGAGAAAAAATTGTATTTATATATGGCTTTAATACAATTTGAACCAAATAAAAAATTAGTGTTTTTTTTTTCAAAAAGTGAATAGAGAAATAATAACTCAAATAAAAATTTGAATATGTCCACTTTAAACTCCAATAAATAGTATTAAGAAATAGTATTGTTGAAATCACCATTATTAAATGCAAACAAAAGATGTATTTATGCTAAAACATTCAACTTTTCTCCCTGTACAAATGACTAAAATAGATAGAAAAAATAGACAATTTATTGTAAATATTGAAAAAAGTCTACCTTTATTAAATATTATAAAGATTGAACAGGTATATTATTAAATATTATAAAGAATAAATAGGTATATTCCCTAGTTAATATCCTTTCTTGAAATCAATGCAAAATTATTTTTTTAATATGGTTTTAGTTGATGAAATGAAATTCATATATAATAAATAATTTATTTTTATTATATAGGTATTATATATCAAAAATGTCTTCAAAACAAGGAATCAACTTTTTATAAAAAAATTATTTGGATGGTCTACTACATCTCAAGCTTCATTGCCCGATAAAGAAGATCATGATTTTGATCTAAATAAAGATTTAGATGATGTCTGGGGGCATAATGAAGAATATGATATCTTGGAGCATAATGAAGAAAGTGATGAAGAATTTCACCAGGGAGAACCTAGCACCCAAAAGAAAAGAGAAATGAAAGTAAACATAGAGTTTTGTGATCAGTGCAGAGCTAAGTATAAGTGGTTGAGAGAGGGAAAGCATGAAGGAAAACAATTATGAAATGCATATATTGTGAAATGCATAACGCAATGAGACCATGGGGAATTGGGACTGGTTGCTCTACATTGCAGCATAATTCTATAATTGTTCATGCGAGTTCAAGCATCCATAAACTCTCACAGGGAAAGTGGATATGTGAATATTAGAAGAATGTGAAGTCTATTACAGAACACATTGTATGCATTGATGATATGAACAAAGAAAGAGTCATCACTACTATGAAATTATTGGATGGTATAAGAGGATCTATCATTCACAAAATATGAATCTCTTTGTTCGTTTACAATGTCCTTACACATGCCAAATATGCCAAAGAACAAATATTATACATCATATACAAATCACATGGCTGCAAAGGAATTCATTTTTGTTATATCTCAATATCTTGAAGAGCTACAAATTTCCAAAATGTTAGATAGCCCTTTTTCTTCATTGATGTTAGATGAAAGTAAAACCATAGTTTAGAAAAACGTCTTGTGGTTTATGCCGCATTTTTTAACTCAAAAGGGTTGGGTCCTCCAATTTCACAGTTTTTAAAGCTCATAAATGTTTGCGATGAAAGAGGGAAAACAACTTATGATGCAATCAAACATTTAATGGAATCAAGGGGTCTTCCAAAAAAAAGATTAAGAGGATTTTCCACAGATGACGCTTCTTCAATGGATGGTAATGAAAATGGTTTTATTACTTTTTTGAAAAAATATGTACCTAATCTTGTAGGTGTTCATTTCATTGCTCATCGTGAAGCTTTAGCCACATCAAATGCTTAAAAAAAATACCTTAATTATTATTTGTTGAGAAATTAGAAAATAAGGTATATTCTTGGGTACAAAATTCTACGAAAAGAAATTGTCAACTTATTGCTCTACAAGAACTTATGCAACTCTAAACTCTTCAAGTTCTTCAAATCCATGGAGTTAGATAGCTTTCAAGGGGACAAGTCATTTAAAGACTTGTTGTACTTATGCCTTCCATATTAACATTGTGGAAAATTGAAAGAAAAGGCTCATGATATGATAAGGCAATAATATTTTTAGTACAATCTTGTTTACATATGCTTGCAGATATAATGTGTGAATTAAACAAGTTGAACAAGCAATTCCAAGAAGAGTACATTGATGTCAACTCTTTAGGGGCAGCCATAGATGTCATGGTAAACACTTTGAAAATGTGGTTTTTAACAAGCGACACATTTACAGGTGACATGTTATTTATCTAAATTTATAAATGCCTCTACATTTGGCTTCTAGAAATTTGTGATAAGGAGGGGCTTGTTCACAAGTATGAATTACGATTTGTAGAAATTCCACATGCATATGTTGATTGTGTTGATATACAAAAACAATCATAGAAACCGTGTATTGAAGGTTCAATAGAAAGTTGAAAACAACTTGCAAAAGATTGTGTTGTTGGAAATAATACTGAGAGGGGGAAGGGGGCGGGAGTGAATCGGTATTAGCAATTTAACAATTTTTCATTTGCTTAAACAAATTGATATATGCTACTTATGTTAAGTAAACCAGTGTATATACACAACTGTGTTTAGAGAAAACCTGGTATATCTTGCAGACTTCTAATTTAGTTAGCTGATCTTAATTTGTGTATCAGAACCATAAAATAGTAATCAAGTGCAATAAACAGTACAAGAAATCCCACACATGAACATAAGATATAAGGTGGAAACCTAATGTGGGTGAAAACCACCTGCTGCAATTCGTCTCTATCTTCCTTTAATAAAAAACTTCTCTTTGAAATATTTCTGTATTGGTGCAGTCTTATAACAGTACGTAGGCTTCTACTTGCAAAAGGCTACAACCTTCTCTCATTCTCCAACTTTTCTTGGAAAGGAGCTACAACCCCCTTAGCTCTTGTACTAGCTGATGTATTAGTACGTAGGTGCTGACCTACAGAAGGCTACAATCTTTTCTTTTCTTCCAAGGACCACGTTTCATAAATTTTCAGACAGGATCCATTAATAACATCAATCAAACATCAAATATATCTGTGTCAAACAATCTCCTTTGCACCAAACCAAAAACTGAAACAAACAATCAATTCTCTGAATGTTGTAACCAAAATACACTAATAGTAACAAGAAGCCAATCCTGAACCCGGAACACTACAACAATAAACAAAAGTAGCTAAAACATATTTTATGAGACGTGTGCTACTTCAATATGTAGAACCTGCATGCATACGCTGTTATATTAAGGAAAACCCGCGTATACGCTGTTTTGAATTACCGACCAACATGTATACGTGCCTTTTCTATGTTGAATCTACATACAGATCTGCAAAACATTATTTACCCTTTTCAACTATTCAGACATCAATTATACCCAGATCATCAAATTTACAGATCAATTCATGCGCCAAATATAAAAGATCAAAATCACACAAGATACTTCTCTTCAAGCCTTAAGATATTGACCCATCAATAGAACTTATCCTTCTTCTAGCGCTCAGGTTCCTCCTTGATTCAGATCTAGCTATGCACCATAACCCAATGACCAGTATTCTAATTCTTGCACTTCATAAGATATTCAATACTTTAGTACCTTTGCCTAATAATCTCCTTCCCTTTTTATAGTCTTAGGCCTTACTCAATACCATGGTCCAAAACCACTTAGAACCAATACCTAGGTCCAAATACCAAGGACCAAAAACCAAGTTTTCAAAACTGTACGCGATTTTTTGTGCATGAAAGTGTGTGTATACACATAAGTGCCTTTTGGTCTGTGAATCCGCGTGTATACGCGGCTTGGTCAATGGGAATCTGCGTATATATTCTTTTCTTTATTTTGAGAGCATGTGAGCCTGAACTGTCATCTGAATGATTTGTCGAGTGAGTTGCCATCAAGGACAATACCTATGCCATAGTGCCAAGTCTGTGTCATAATGCCAACATATGTTCAAGCTCTCGTAGATAATTTGAACGGAAGATTCCCTGGTCTTGCATTTTTCAACTCAGCAAGGTTGTTTAGCCCTTGCCATTATTTAAACGATGTTCATGGCAGAGAACGAAATTCAAAGTGTTGGCTCGAAAAGATTTTTCAACACTTACAACATCCTTATTATCAAAGTGAAGAAAACAAAACTACGTTTGATTTTGAGGCTTGTTTGAAAGAGTTGCATCCATTTGTTGACACTCTTCGTGTTAATTGCGAGGGATCATCCATGAAAAATGCATGGAGGATTTTTTATGTTACAGGGTTGCATACAAATTTTCCTAATATATCAAAATTATGGCAGGCAATACTTACTATTCCTGCAAGTACAATTGCTTGTGAGAGAGGATTCTCAAGACAAAACATAATAAAGGATGTCCGAAGAACAAAACTATAATTAGTTGAATTGGATGCCTTGATGTGAGTGTCTCTAACTGGGCTTGATTCATTGTACAATTGCTTGTGAGAGAGGATTCTCAAGACAAACCATAATAAAGGATGTCCGAAGAACAAAACTATAATTAGTTGAATTGGATGCCTTGATGTGAGTGTCTCTAACTGGGCTTGATTGATTGATGGTGGAATGGGATAGGGTATACGACATCTGGAAAGATGCTAAAGAAAAAAGAATCTTAAATATTTAAAGTTTTGGCTTTTATTTTTATGTTTGTAATGGTGGTGTTTTGACAATTACCTCTTTTGGTGAAACTATCCAAAATTTAGTTTGTGCACATGTTGATATTGAATCTACTTTTGAACATTTACATAGTTCATACACATTATGTTTTTGGTTTGAAACTTATTTCACAACTATTGTTCCTTTAATGGGATTAACATCGTAATGACTCAAACGGAAAACATGGTATGTGTGTATGGAAAACATGGTATGTGTGTTTCTATTTTTGTTTAGTGAATTATTTTTGTCAAATTTGTTGCAACAATATTTACATTCATTATTTATGAATATATATATTTTTCACTTTATATTATTAATTTTTGTTGTTTCTATACATATTTTTCATCTATTTTATCATTATTTCTATCTTTCAAAAAAACCCAAAACATTTCACCAGCCTAGAAAATTTGCATAAAAGTTTGATCAACAAGTCTCAAAGAAAATGGAAATTTTGCAACAATTATGAATACAATTTGAAATTAGATGAAACTTGTACAAACAAATATTAAAAGTCAAAATATAGATAGTTTAAAAGTAAAAGCCTTATAAAAAATTTCCTTGACGAGTTGAGGCACTCGTCAAATTTAACCTTTAACTAGAGGTTAATCAAACAATAGAGAATAGAAAATTTACAACAAGTATGAATACAATTTGAAATTAGATGAAACTTGTATAAACAAATATTTAAATTCATATGAATGACAGTTTAAAAATAAAAGTATCATAAAAAAATCTTTAACGAGTAGAAACAAACACCTATCAAATTTAACCCCTAACTAGAAGTTAATCGAACAGTTTGTAGTTAGGCCGATAGGCTTTCCTTTGAAAGGGACCTTCGTCGTCCTTTTCATTCTCACGCTGACACTTGTCGTGCAATTTATACCCGCAAGTTCTTATCGCATCTGCCGACATGTGGCTTCATAGCCCGATCCGATGGGAAGAGGCAATTTGAGTGGATTGAATGTTAAACTTGTTTCGTCCTATTTAATCTGCTCCGTTGGATTAGATGAGACCCACTTTCAACCATTGATTTAAAGAGTGGTTTCTACAACCGATTTTACATTCAGTTGTTACCCATTTTACGCTGGAGTTCCAGGACAGCACTTGCGTGCAGCACAATCGGAAGTCCAAGTGCACGCAGCTATCTGAACAAACTCCTCGAGTGGTTTCTGCAGCCGATTTTACAGTCAGTTGTTACCCATTTTACGCTGGAGTTCCAAGACAGCACTTGCGTGCAACACAATCCCAAGTCCAAGTGCACGCACCTGTCTGAAGAAACTCCTCCCTTTACATTCGATAGAGTTTAGAGGTTAGTAGGTTAGTATAGCGCCGTGTATATATTCGCGCAGAAATCCAACTGCTCCTTTTTCTATAGCAACATGGCAAGAGCCGAGAGCAATTCGATTTGGGTCTGTTCTCAGCCTGCAATTCTGGAGGGGGGTCAAAATTTCTCAGAGCTCACGCGCTTTATTAATGGATTCTCAGTCCAATTCTCAATGCAAGTTCAACTCATCTTCTTCATCTTTGTACATCAAATCCTTCAGACAAAAGAAAAATCGACAACAGCAATCCAACGACTCTGTTTTTCTGAAATCCTGCGCGTGGTTTCAGGAGCTCTGGAAGTACAGACGGGTGGCTTTGAGAGTTCTTTAGTCAGGTACGGCATTGAAATTATGTGCATAATATCCTCATTAATGAATGATCTGTTTCCCTTTATCTTTAGCTGAAGGAGTAAACAGTAGACCCCCCTTTGTAATCCTGCTTTGGACAGAAATCCAAAGGATTTTGATCCCGTGATCTCCTTGTACAGACCCAACAATACTTTTCTCTGCAAGTAAGTGCTCCATGATGGGCACCAGTGGTGCTCGCAAGAGGTCCATCCGACCACCGCGGCAAAGGGTTAAGGTTCCAGGATGGGCTTCCTTTGATGCCCAACAGCGGGGTGGGGTTCCTAAGGCTGATGTGGTCTCTTTCCCACCTTTTCCTCCAACCTCGTCCTCTTCTAATCATCTCCGGAGAAAGCCAAGTCAGGGTTCTGTTATGGACAAGAATTATCTGAAAGATAGAATGATGTCTCGGCTGTGGTGCGACACGAAAATATTTCCTTTATGTCTCCAAATTCTAGAGGCAAACCTTGGAAAGGATTTTCTCAATTAATAGAAAAAGTTGCTGTTAGGCAAGAGAAATTGATTGATCCTTATCCTAATACAACCCTGGCTAGCACTGCTATGCTGCAGGGCATGACAGATGATGCAAATCAGAAAAAGGTTGCAGTAGAGAAACTGAAGGCCTTGTATGGTTGAGCTGATGAGACCCTGATAGAGGATGTTTTAGTGGCTGTTAATTATGAGCTTGAACAAGCCTCTGCTTCCCTGGAGTCTATGGCTGTGATACATTGCCGGAGAATTCAAATCCCTCTGATGCATCTGAAGCTGTTGAGAATTCTCTACCTAATCAGAGTTCTGAAGGAGGTGGCCCTCTATTGCCTAAGTCCTTGGGTTTTGAAAAATTACATGTGACAGTTTCAAGAGGACACATGCTAACTGCTACCTCTGAGCCAGAATGGGAGGAAGATGATGTATATTTGAAACATCAAAAGGAAGCATTGCGGATGCTCAGGTATATTTTGCCAGCCTATTTCCATGAAGTCCATTGAATTTTTTTAAGGTGATCATTACTGATAATTGGGAAGGCATGAACATATATTATCATCGCTTGTTTTCAAGCAGGGTTGCAAATCGACATTCAAGGGAAAATAGTCTACCTGCAAACATGAAGAGCTTTGCACATATCCCCTGATGCAGCAACAACTTTCTACGGTGTCCAAAGAAAGTAAGCATTAGAGTATTCACAACTGTTTAAACTAAAATTAAAATTTGTTAAATATATGATAATTCATTAATGTCCAACAAATGATCACATAAGTAGGTCAATGGAACTGAAAAAGAGTACAATCAACTGAAAAAGAGTACAATCAATATGTACAATGTGGAAGTGCAAGCACAGCTCTTAGAAAAGGCTGAAAATAACATGAAGCTAAAATCATTCAATGTTCTATGGAAATTTAGGATAGAAAACGACAAAAGAAAGTCATGTTGAGTGCTCTCCTACAGGTCCACAAAGACTACAAGAAACTTGAAAGTAAATAATTATCTTAACGCCCAAGAATAAAGATAAGCAACTCATGGGCCTTGTATCCTAGTGTATTGCCAATAACAATTCAAGGTCTTCTTTTAACTCTGAAGTGTACTTGGATGGATGGTTCTTCATAGTAGTTTAGCATTTGTGGATCAGCTACATCATACTGGCTTTACAAATGGATGTTATATGGTTTGTCACAAGTCAGAAATGGTTATGTATAGTATGTGGAACTGCGAGGTTACCAAAGTTTTAAGGACATGGATTGCTGTTGAGAAAAGTACTTTTTGTTGCCCCTCATTAGAAAAGGGTCCTTTTTAGGGATAAATAGGTGATATGAAAGGTAAAAAGAGTGGAATCTGATCAAACTGATAGGCATCTCCTTCTTATGGAAAAATTGGAATCAAGAAACATTTCACAAAGGAAAATAATAAATTGCTGGGAGAATTAACAACTTTTGGATCAGAACTGGCTGTGTAGATCACAACAATGAAAGGGCACTTTCATGAAAGATGTCAATTTCATCAGATCAGAGAATCGGAACTAAAGATGGCATGCTTGCCAGATAGCTGGTTTCTGACGTTTATAAACAATAGTTGGAAGGGCTAGACAATAACATTACAGGAACCAGCCACAAGAGGCAAGCCAGGTTAGTGAAAATGGGCATTGTTAACGCTGCTTCCAGGGTTTAAATCCCACAAAAAGTGGCTTGTATACTCCCACAAGGAGACCAGCGTAACTGTCATGTCTGTTTATATGAAGTTGGTCGGACACACAACAAAGTAAGTAGTGTCACTTTTTGATAGAGGTTGATGCTCACTACTATAGTGCAAGAAGGAAGCATAGTCCAAAAAAGCATGAATAGGATCCTCCAACCTATCAAATATAACTAAAGTCTAATTTAAAATGTAGGGGGAACTTCTATCCTATAAGATTAATTTGGAAAGCATTAACAAATCAACTATGAAGGTACTTTGTCCAATTATATTTTCCTTTAACATATAATGTTAACAACTAGGTGCGGCAAATTGGGCCATAATGTAGTAGCTAGGAGAGAAAATTGGCAAGTAATTGTCATGATTACATTAACTGCTTGAAGGCAAGCTTCCTCTTCATCTCAAATTCCTTATGGTGTCAGAGCCACTTGAACAACCTTCTTGTGTTTCAAGGGAGCACTTTCCTCATGCTGCCCCCAATCTCTAGAATAGATTCAGAAGGTCAACCATAGTCTACAAGCAGTCAAACACATCTTTTGATAATTCGATATCTGAATTGCAACAGCTTAAAGGTCATCTCCATCAACGAAAGGATGGGGCAAGTCGCAGGCAAAATGTGACACAGCTACAGTAGGTGGACAGAATCTGGGCCATAATTGAAATCTTTAAAGACTCCAAAGGGAGCCCAAGGGGTTCCAACGTATGGAAAAAATGCATACTACAGTATTGGTTAGACAACCGAAAAGGATTGGATGAAGACAACGAGGAGTATGAAAACTCTTCTTCCAATTTTTAAAAGGTTTCAGTTCATCTCTAAAATTAAATGCTTTACCCATCGTTTAGTACATTGTTGAACCTTTATATATACTATAATGAAACTACTTTCCTCTATATCGGGCTGAATATATCAAGCTATCAGCATGTCTTTGGACAAATGTATTACAAATCAAGAATATCCTGCACTTAAATGTATGAGGGGCATTTTTGTATTTTCATGTATTGTTAATGCAAATATCCTTGTTAATGTTAAAAAAGATAAAAGACTTAAATTTGCAAATCAGAAGCAGAGCACTTAGAATCTCTTGAATAAAATATTAACTGGACTGGTAGTAACTTACCCTTGCACAAAGCTCCAATGCCTCCGGTTGAAATATTTGACAAGTTATTCTCCTAGTATCTGAGAAGTCTGAAGCGAACAAAGTTCCTTCTATAAATTAATTACTCCAAAAGATTTGGAATATCAAATTATCCATTTAGGATATAAAATATTATATAAAATATAT
>APFE031562055.1:0-16241 GCA_000404065.3 Pinus taeda | reverse complement strand
CAATACTATAGTCATTGGTATATGTTGCAATTTCAGATGGTTATTGTAGGTTTGGATATGTAAGTATTCATGTTGAGAAAAGGCGATGCTTCAGATCAATTAACATCTTCTATTGGGGCTTAGACCAGAAAAAAAAATATTTCTCTAGTCCCTTGGTAACTTGAATCAAAGCCCAAGTGATATGAGAGAATCCCAACATGAACCTTCGATAGAAATTGGCGAGGCAAAAAATATTATCAAGCTTTATTAGAGTGTTCGAGGATGGCTAATCCTAAATGACTTGGATCTTAGCTATATCCACATTATTCCATACTTGTCGATGATGTAACCTAGAGATTATGCTTGGTTCATAACAAAGGTACATTTCTCCAAGTTTGCACATAGTTTGTGTTTCTACAGGGTTTGGAGGACTTGTCGAATATGTTGCAAGTTTTCTTCCCAACTCTTGATGAATATGAGGATGTCATCCAGATATACAACCATGAACTAGTTGGTGAAGAGTTGCAAGATGTCATCTATCAACCTCATAAAAGTTGCAAGGGAATATGTCACTTCGAAGGCCATGAAAAACCACTCAAAAATACCCTTATTAGATTTGAAGGAAATCTTCCATACATCTGTGGATTCTATTGGAATATGGTGATAGCCATAATTCAACTTAATCTTTTTGGAGTGCTTGGCCCCTTTGAGATAGTTAGGAAGATCATCAATCCCTGGGATTGGATACCCTTTCCTAGAAATGATTTTATTTAGCTCCCAATAATCAATGCATAGTCTCTAGGTCCCATATTTATTTTGTATCAGGACAATTGAGATCCCACAAGGTGAGTAACTTGGTCAAATCTCTCCTTCTTGTAGAAACTACAGGATTTTCCACTTGATTTCTTCATTTTCTAGAAGAGAGTAGTGGTATATCAGCCCACTGGGTAGAGGTGATCCAGGAGTTAGATCAATAAATGCTTGACTTAGTAGTGGAAAGGTACCCCTATTGGTGAGGAAAATATGTCCCTTTATTCTTCCATGACCTTATCCATATACTTCTGTTGTGTGGAGGAACCCTTCATGGGGGCCATGGATGTGGCCATGATCTTCCCCTAACTTTGAGAAAAAATAAAAAAGAAAACAAATTTCCCAATATAGGATATTATCCTACTACATTTCTTTACACATATCAAAGATACGACAATAGGAAGGGCTACCTCCAGTATCATTTATAGTTTTCTACCCAAAGTAATAATAATAGTGTGAGGTCTAGACACATACAAAACATGAAACTTCCACAAGTATGGTTGGTCTAATAAAATATCATGGAGTTTAAGAGGAGAAACATCACACAATATATTGTCTGTGAAGGGCTTGACATTGTAGGGAAGGTAACACTGTTGGTTGAAACAAAGATCTTGCCCTTACTGAACCCACTTGATGGTGTATGGTTGTGGGTGTGGTGTGGTCGGTAGATCCAGCCACTAAATGATATTTTCTGAGATGAGGTTTACTTGGATCTCACTATAGGCAATGAAATATATTGTAGAATCTTTTACCCACATCTATGATTGGAAGAGATGCTCGCCTCCAATAGATCTCCAGGCTCAACCTTTTGGACCTTAGTGTCGGAAACAATGGCATTAGGTTCTACATCAATAATTTTCTTCCCCTTATCATTAACCTTGTTAGGTTTTGGCTCAGATTCAGAACAAAAATTTGACTCTGAAGCTTTTAGCTTGGCCACTAATGACTACTTAGCACTCCACTCATTTGTGTTGTGTGTGGGGCTCTCGTGGAACTCACACCACTTCCTAGTATCCTTGTTTGTATTTTTTGACTTATTCTTTGCTTATGGCTTCGATGGTTGTCCTAGGTCAGACCACCTTGGCTCTGTCCTTTTTTCCATGGTTTGGAGGTTCCTTTTCCCTGCTTGAGATTCACAAATCCAAAGTACTACTTCTTTTGTTTAAATTTATTCTCGATCCTGACAACATATCAAAACATTGCGCTAAGCTAAGAGATGTACAAGAACTCCATCTATTCTTGGAAATATTTTTGTATATAACCATGGTAGTTGAGTATCATATGCCACTTATAATCCTTGATACCCAAATTCATGTGTAGGGTATAGAAAATGTTTGTGAACTCCGTTACATCTTCATCCCTTCCCTTCCATAATGTGGTGCATTTTATGTACTTATATTCATATATTCTGACATGGTAATATTATTCCTTAAAAACATATCAAAAATAATTCTGAGAGAATGTGGGTGAAAATAGTGAGGGTTCCCCCTTGTTCTTTTTCTCACAATAAGTTTCCCACCAGTCCTTGACATGGGGGGCAACTTTGAGGAGTGCAAAAGTAATATATTTCGTATTGGAAAATTTATGGACTGAAAAGTAACCTTCTAGTAGATTTAACCATCTATATAGGTTATCTATATCTATCTAGCCTTTAAATATAGGAATTTTAAAGTTCACATGTGCCTCAAAGGGGGACGCATCTTCAAAGTGACTTCTGGATGAAGATGCTTCACCCACTGACACCCATTGAAGGATCTGGGAAAAATTGTCCATCATCTCATTCCTTTATCATTCATGGGATTCTTCAAGCAATAATTTGAAACGATCTCTTGCTCCATTGTATTTATTTTCTTTTCCAATGGGAGGCCATTAGCATTGGCGATGTCGGTCTTGCAAAGGTTTAACCATCAAGTCCCAACTCTTTATACCCCGACCTCATCAGGGACATGCATAGAAAGACATAGAAAGAGAAAACTTCTTTTATACCATTCATACAAGTTTATGATGGAATGAAATAAAATAGAGATTCAAACAAAAAACACAGATAAAATGAAACAAAAAATCAATTAATAAATAGAAACTATCGAAAATTATTTACATACATAAGAGAAACAAACTATCTTTGGCGATGGTAGCTTATCTCTAAGAAGAGATGTAACAACTACATGTCTTCTAAACTATGTTACAATGAGATAGGAGGCCTTTTTGTTGTTGAGGAACAATGGAAAAGCATAAACATCTATAATTCTAACCCTAGGAGATGAATCACCAAAATCTTGTGGGCCCTGTTGGGATTAGTTGGAATGCCAACTTATCGGGCACGTAATTTGGGCATGTAATCTTCATTTGGTGCACACTACCTTGTTAGAAATATCCATCCAAGGAAAACAAAATTTACATGAAAGCCCTTACTGTATGAGGAACAAGCTTGGAGTGTTTTCTTAAAAATGCCATTTAGGACCTCAAAATGAATCTCCAAGTTAAGGACACGAAAAACTACCAAAAATATATTGTTGTGCTAGAATTAAAGAAACTGAAAGGAAATAGTTTTGTGGGTTTGAGTGGAATAGGTGAGTGGCCACCAATATCCACCTGGATTAAAAATCTAAATGGTACACCAAAGAGAAAGTGGAGGAAAAAGTTCCTCATCTCATTTAGTAGAATATTTTTAGGAACAAAATCCTCCCGAATTGGGAGGTGTGATCATGATTAGACTATTAGACCTTTTTCGTCCATCTTGATACTTTCAGAGTGGAAATCATGGAGGTATCAACCCACAAGGCCATTTTTACAGATAGGACCTGATTTGGAAAATTGGTGTTTGAAACCTTCAGGGAGCAATTTGAGGCCTCAAATGGAATTTTTTAAAATGACCCATGTGAAGGCCTTCAAACATCCATTCGCCCAATGTCACTCCAGGAGCACAATGCTTGTCAAAAAAGGGACCAAAAAGCTAGTTTTTTGCCACTTTTTTCCACTTTTCTCAAAACATGAGCCACATCTAGAAAATAGGAACAAATGGGTTTTTAGAGGATGGCAAGAGGTTTCTAAAAATGTAGATTTTTCCTGAAATAGATTCCTGAGGAAAAAGTGCAACGCCAAGGTGCTGCACTATTGGAACTGATGAATTTCTGAATTAGGCTTCAAAATTCACAAAAAACCAAAATTGCTCAGAATTTGCTCAAAATTGTCCAAGAGATGTAAAATTATAGATGTTAAACCTTCATAGATGCTTCCGTGAGCATCTCCTTTCCTTCATCCATTTTATCCTTTTTGTCTTCTTTGTGCTTGTTTTCATGTTGCTTGACCTTGACATTGCAAATCATGTTTTGAGCCTGGTTGTGGTGCGCCATGTGCCTTAGCAGCGGATTGTCTCTGTTTGCCTTCTATAGAAGCTTATCTAAATGATCATTCACCCTATTGAGTGAGTACTCCTTGTCTTGATTGACCTCAAGAGAAATTATGTCATTTAGGTCTAGCTCTTCATTCAAAAAGATATGTTTTTCTTCTTCTTCTTGCAATGCCTTCTTTAGCCCCTTTCTTGTTGGCCTTCCTTTCTTACTCTTCCCTTGTGTTCCTTCAGGTTCACGTGACCCTATGACTGCTTTTCCCTTTCCAACCTGCTACAATAATTTGGTTTCCTCTTTTTCCATGATTAATTGCTTCACTTTAAGCTCACTATTCTCTTGTTCAGGGAATGAAATGATGTACCTTGCACTCGCCATGTTGACTATGAGCTCTTTGATATGAAAGTGTTTATCTCTAATCATCTATTACATACATGAAGAATGATCCTCTTCCTCTAAATCAACCAGCTAAAATTCATTTTCAACCATGTCTTTATCTTGCGTTGTTGATCGTTGCTTTGCTGATGTAGAAGGCTTGGCCCCTTTCTCACCATGAGAACCAAGCACAAGCCTCTTCCCTCTCTTGTACATCGTAGTCACCTAAAGCTTAGGTGCTTTGGTTCTTTCAACTGGTTTTCTAGAGGACACCACTTCCATTTGCTATGTTGGCATGCTAGAGGGTTGAGCTGCTACATTGGCTTCATACCATTTCAGGGTTATTTAAAAAAACGTGTCCCAAATCATACCCTTGTTTGCAAGTTAGTGAAGGACTATAGTCTTGATCAGACTATGATGAAATAGGCTAGGGTAGTGCTCCTCGTTCTTCATCTGAATCCACTCTGACATTTTGGCAATGCCCTTGCATAGGTAGTTGCACATATTGAGTGGCTTGTGAGAGGTAAAGTGCATTAAGAGGAAAATATGATAAGCATACAATCTGGAGAATATTCCTTCACATGTAAAGAACCTCATGAAAATCTTCATCAAGGGGGAATACTTCTCCAATAAGTACCCAAAAGGCATAACATGAGCATGTTTTTCCCTATATGGTGTGCTCAAGAAGGGTCTATAATACTCAAGATCTAGGCTCATCCCGTTGAACCAATATTCACCATTTTTTGGGTAACCCTGTAGCAAGTGAAATGGAGGCCATTGAAAAAGTGAGTTCGACACCAACAATAAAAACACGTTCATCTTTCAACTGAGTTGCCACCCAATCTGTCAACTGCTCATTCAATCCTACTTCACTCACCCTTTTGCAGAAATCCAAGCAATTCACATCTTCAAAGAACTATTTGATAAAGGAAGATGACTTGATATATTTGAATTTGATGGCTCATACCTAAGGATTTTCCATCCCTTGTGATGGCGCTTCCTCTTTGGTGAATATTATGCTTCCATGATGATAGAAACCCTTTGACAAACTAATTTTTTTCATTTTTGAAAATAGAGTCACCTTTAAGGCTGAAACTTGAGCTATGTTTTCACTTTCCTGAGCACTAGAACATCTTCTTCTAGAGGTTTTCAAATTGAAAGCATGATGAATTTTTGATAAATCAACAAATCAATGTCAAAGAGCTTCTTGTCATGCTCTATTCACTGCTCAATTTATTCATGATTGATGAACCTTGGAAACCCTAGTGACCTAATGGATGACTTGAAACTTAATGAAATAATGATGATGACTGACCTTCTTTTATTATTACATCTTCATAGAAATGTGATAGGTCATCAACATGGGCGAATTTTCAAAAGATTGAACTCATTTCTAGAGTGACCAAAGAGTGACCAAATTTTACTATGTAAATTTAGTGTCATAAAAAATTTGATTTTGATAGTCATGAAAAGCTTAATAAAAGCACATTTGATCCAGGTGACAGACTAACAAGACTAACACTAACAGATCCATCATTAAGAAGTTAGATGGTTGAGTGTAAGGTGAGAAGATGTGAGATAAGACACAAGAGGTAGAGCTCCCATAGCACACATGCACACAAGAGTTGGGTTGCTAATGCATGTGCATATATATAATAAATGGAGGAGGCCAAAGACTAGTTTTGATGCATGGAGAAGCCAACAAAGTGACAAAATTTAGGTATAGTGAGCATATCTAAAGCTGTTGTAGAATTGAGTAGATTGCTATAATATATATATTAGCTTGCAGACTAGATTTTGTGTGGTGGATATGGATAATAATTTATGTTGTTGGTTGATCATGGAATTTGTGATTTGATGGTTGTATTTGAACCATTGCTTTCTTTTGTAGAGAGCATCTTATTTGGTGGTATTTTTTATGTTGATTTGCAGATGGTGCTGTTGCTAAGAGTATGAATGAAAAGTTGAATCAGAGTTGAGCAGAGAGTCTTAGATGTAGTATGAAAATAGATGAAATGAGGTATGCATAGAGAATAGGATAAATGAATTCATGAGCATGGAGAATGAAATTCAAAGCTTTAGTGAAGAAAACACATTCTCCATCCAATAAGACTTGGATAGCCCAATCACGGTTGGGAAAGGATTGTTGATCGTGGTGGAATTCAACGGATGGTAGTTCATAGATCTGTTTGAGAACATAGTCTTCCAAGATGATAAGTAGAATCGAGTCTCCTGGCTTATCAAAGTGAGTTGATGTTATTGAGGTCGAGTATCCTGACTAATGGGAGTTTGTCATCTATGTAAAATATATTATTTTTCTTAATAGAAGATTCATAGAAACACAACAACAATGATAATGTTTTTTTTCCTGGTGAAAGTTTTTCCACCAAAAATACTTGTGTCTCATGTGGTGATACTTTCTTATGTTTTTGTTCATGGTTATGTTGCTCATATGGTTTACTTTTTGGTTATGATTTACGAATAGATATGCAAATGTTTAATGAGTTACTATTGATTAGTCTGTGTGATTCAATTAAGGTAAATAAAAGAAAACAATTGTGAATAAGTAACACTACTGGTTCACCTCCCCTCCCAGTAGTACTCAAAGGTTTCCAACAATTGGAATTAGAGAAGGGCTTTTGGTTGCAACTTGATTGTTAGAGAGTAGATCTAGGATTTGTTGCCAGAAATTCTGAATTTTTTTTAGAATGGATTCAAAAAGAATTGTTTTCCTCATTGCTACAAATTATAAGGTATGGAGAAATAATATTAACTCTCAATTATTTTCTAGTGGATCTAGTATTTGGAGATTAGTATGTGAAGGTTATGGAAAGGATCTAATTGTACATAAAGCTTGATGCATAATCTACACGAATCTTCATGATGATGATATGAAGAGGCTAGTAGGTTTGAAATACACTAAATGAATGTGGGACAATCTAGAATCCATATTTGGAAATGGTACCAACAACAATAAGGAAAATGAGAAAAAGATCAAGAAGAAGAATAGTAAAAAGAAGAAGAAGGGCCTACAAAATCAAGAATCTCAACCACAATAATCTCATTATTCTAGTGCACATGATTTAGCTGATGATGAGAAGAAACAAAAAAAATCCTTAATCCAAAGGTATAAATAGTAATTATTTTTTGTTAAGTTATAATTTTGATGAATAAGATTTTGATCATGTAGAAATTCCTAGTGAAGATAAGAATGATATTAAGGGTTTTAGAGCTGAGATTTATAGACTAACAATTTCATGCAAGGATCAATAAAAAAATATTGCAAATCTATGATGATAATGTGGGCAATCTCAAGGAAGAGATTGTTAGCTTAAAGATTATATTTGCATAATAATAAAAAAATTGAGGAAGGTGTGACAAAGAAATTCTATGAAAAGAAAAATGAATGTGAGAGATTATAATCTAAAGGGGTATCCTTGAGAAAGGAGTGGAAGATGGAGAAGGGCATTGTGGCATTGGATAGTTTGCTTGAGATCCAAAGAGAACCATTGGATAAAGTTGGTCTTAGATTTAAGAAGGGTGAGTCTAGTTTGCATGTAAGTAAAAACTCAAAATTTTAACAAAAAGAATGTGCAGAAAATAATACCAATAGCAAAAGTACAAACCAAGGAAACAAGAATCAGAACCAACAATAGAGAAAGCAACAAAATCAACAACAATTGAAAAGAAAACCTCAAGGAGCACCTATATTTAAAATATCCTTTGCTCCAAGAGAGGATCGTGGTAGTTTTGTAAAATTTCAAAGGAACCAAATTCTTTTTGTTCCTTTCATGCATCAGGTCGAACGTTACAACGGTAAAAATATTGGCATGGTGCAAGTAACTACAGGAGAAGAACATTTAGATGAAATCAACGGAGCCTGCAAAAATATCAACAACCAAGAAGATTGCCCATCAAGTATAATCATGATATTTATGGTTATTATTATTCATGTAACCTATCTGGCCATAACACATCTGGTTGTAGATCGAACTGATGGAGGAGAAGAACATTGCATGCAAGGTATAGAGTTGAGTGCTACACATGTCATAACTATGGTCATATGCCAAGAGATTTTTTTCTACCCCATTACTCAAAGAAAAACTTGAGAGGACAACAAAAACATAGATCTCCTAGTAGAAAACTAGTGGTGGAAGAAAAGAAGCAGCCAAAGATCGTATGGAGAAAGAAGGAGCAAAAACTCTTCAAATAGTGAAGAAGTAGTACCAACAATAGATCAATCAACAAAATTGTGAACCAAGGAAATAATAAGTAGAACCAACAACAGATCAAGAAACAAAATCAACAACAATTGAAAAGAAAACCTCAAGAATCACCTACATTCCTTGCTCCGAGAGAGGATCATGGCAGCTTTGTAAAATTTCAAAGGAACCAAATTCCTTTCATTCCTTTCATGCATAAGGTAGAATGTTACAACTCTCACAAATTTATGCATGTTGCAGCTAACCATGGGAGCATAATGTCTAGACGAAATCAACGGAGCTTGCAACAGTATCAACAACCAAGAAGATTGGCCATCAGGTATAATCGTGATTTTTATCGTTAATTTTTTCATGCAACTTTTTTGGCCATAAGGCATCTGCTTACAGATCTAACAAATGGAGGAGGAAAACATTGCATGCAAGTATAGATCTAGCATGAAAGATAGGATAATTAATCCTCTTGCTTCATATCTTGGCCATGTTAAATTCTACACATTTCATAACATTGGTAATATGGAAAGAGATTGTTTGTTTCCCCATTACTCAAGGAAAAACTTGAAAGAACAAAAAAAAAAACACTGAGAGCTCCTATTAGAAAATTGGTGGTGGAAGGAAAGGAGAATCCAAAGATCATATGGAGAAAGAAGGAGCAACAACTCTTCAAGTATTGAAGAGAAACCGTTTGTGTAGTCGATGATTATTTCATACATACTTGTAGAGAAATGTATATGATTCTGAGACTAGCATAGTCTCAGGGGGATAGTATGGTAGACTATGACATATTGAGGAGTACTAGAAGCATGATTTTTTATCTAGTTCAACCATCCATTTTCAGATTAGCATGATACTGTACCCATGAGGTATGATCTCAGGGGGAGTAATATTAGTTGGATAAGTAACTGAAGTATAATTGGAAATATCCATCAAGAAAGAGGCTTACGAGGTACTAACATAGGATAGAAGTGAGCCAAAAAACATTACTAATGCTACCCATGGCTTGACACAAAGCATTCTAACACATGATAAAAGAACATGGGGAGCATTACTCTGTTTCTGATGTTTTTGTCGAGGTTTTGGATATATCTTAATTTTTTATTCTGGGGTATCATGGCTTGTTCTTCATACTGTTATTCATTTTCACTCATATTCTCTTTGCAAATGATGTATTCATTTTTTATGATTGGAAAATATATGTATATCACCCTTATTACAACCGTTTTTGATCATCTTCAACTACCCTAGCATGAGGACATCTGTAAATGACATGCTTATGAGACTTTAGACTTAGACCAGCAATATGTAGGTTGTTATATGTAGCTTGTTGTAACCATTTACCTTTTATTGTTTCATATTTATGTATTGGTTGAGAGTCATGTCAATAGTATGTTGAGTCATCATGGTATTAGGCATGTCATAGAGGAGTTTCATGGATTTATCTTACAACCACATGTATGGGCTAATGTTGATGTAACAATAATGCATTTTAGTCATTGGTCCATAGGATATTATGATAGCAACTATGCATTTCATTGATAAATGCATGTTAAATTCTCATGACGCTATGTGCTTATATTGTATTTGTCATTGGTTATCTATTCATGAGTCATGAGGTCATGTATGAGGTCTTATGTTGCTACTACAACCATGTACGTACAATGTTATATGTCATTGGGTCATGGTCATGTGGAGACTTGGTCCATATGGTGCCTCTATGTGTGAAAACAAAGCATTGTTTACAGCGAAAGTAGTGCATTAAAAGTTGGAGCTGATTTAAGAGATGGCACATGTTTAGGGGGAGAATTTTATGTTTCTATTGCTTCAACCATAAATTGCTAGCATTATGATCCATTTGGAGGTGTTCATATTGTGCCTCAAGCTATGATTTGATTATAGGGATTCTTGGCCTCATGCTATGAGCTTAGAGGTTGTTGAGCATTTAGAGATGGTTGATATACTTTTGTTGCTGCTATGGAGTTGTGGTGAAAATTGTGTGTGGTGCCTCATGGTTATGTTGTTGCATATTGTTTCATATTATGTGATGCTTCTCATTGATGCTATGTGATTTGGTTTTATGCTATGGAGAGTTAGGTTGGGGCCTTATATGATTGATGTTTCTTATGATTTTCATATGTTGGCATATTGATGTGTGATGTTAGAGGTTGTCGGTGATATGCTGCTCTGAATGTAGATTGGTTATATACGTTGACTTTTGCTACTAGTATGAGAGAAATAGATGTTGGTTAATGTACATTGTTTTTCAACGATGTGGAGGTCACATGATTCAATATTTGTACCTATTTTCTTCTGACCTCATCATATGGAGTCTACCCTTTTCCATTGATGTCAAAAGGGAAGTGATATAAGAGGAGTTTGATTTGGAGGTTGCATTGTTTCCATCAATGCCAAAGGGGGAGATTGCTGGAATTATGGCTGGTGTAGTTGTCGCTGGTGTGTGTTCACATTGATATCAACCTTGTAGCATGTATTCCAAGTGTTAAGTCATGCATATGTTGTATAGCTGTAGCTAGTTGTGTTGACATTGGCTATTTTAGCCTCTTGATGATGTAGCCTATTGGGAGTATGGTCTTCATGGAAGAGTTGTCTTTTATTGGCATGTGATTCATCCATGATTTGTTGCTTTTGCTCATGGATATGACTAATTGCAGTGATGGTTTTCCCTTATGATGATGATGGAAATGTATTGCAGGTTTGTATAGAGATGTTGCAGCTGTTAGAGGTGAGTTATTGGCATGGTGTCGACTTGTTAGAGAGTATAACATGTTGATTAGTTATATAGAGTTGGAGGAATTGACATGATGACTTAGAGCCTTCATATGACCATGATCAAATGGTTTATTCATTCTACTGGATTAGGAGGTGATTTTAGGTATTCAAAGAATGATTTTGGAAGTTTTGGAGCAGTGTTGACTACATTTTGGGGGACAAACGTGGGTAACGTAGTCTAGAAGCACATTGGGGGCATTATAACTCATGTTCCCTTCATTAGAAAGTTGTTAGTCCTGATATGAGCATTGTTCCCAAAGGTAGAAGGAGCATTACGTTGTCTAGACTATTTTCCTACATTCCTTGCGAATAAGATGTTTTCGAGGGGTCGAAACAATGTTAATTGCCCATGGTATGAGTTGGAATCTCCTATTGACTTAAAATACAACTTAGATAAGTGTTTAGAGTGTGAATACATTGATGATATGAGTAGTGGAGATGGTGGATAAATTTTCTTAAGTAGAGGCTTAAAGCCATCATTCAAAGGTTAGATGGTTGAGTGCAAGGCAAGCAGATGTGAGTGTAGACAGAGGAGGTCGAGCTCCCACAACAAATGTGCACGAAGAGGCTGAGTTACTGGTGTATTTGAATATACAGAAGAAACGGCAAAGGTTAGAGACTAGTGTTGATGCATGGAGAAACCAACACAGTGACAAAGTTTTGATTGAGTGAGCAGATCTGAAGCTAATGAAGAACTAAGTATATTTATGTAACAAAGATAAAAATTTGTACAGAAGAGTTTGTGTGGAGGATATAGAGAAGATTTTATGTTGTTGGTTGATCACAACATTAGTGATTTGATGGTTGTATTGGAGCCACTACTTTATTACTTATAGATAATCCTTTTTGGTGGTGTTTTTCATGTTAATACACATAGGGTCTTTCTGCTGAGAGTATGAATGCAAAGATGAATCTGAGCTGACCAAAGAGTCTAGGATCTAGTATGAAAATGAAATAAACAAGTTTCTCATAGATTACAGTAGTGAATTTATGAGAGTGGAGCAGTTATTTCGATGCTTGACCGAAAGGAACAATTTTCCATCCAATCAGAGTTGGATAGTCCAATGAGACTTGGGCGAGTATCGTTGATCATGGCAACTTCAATAGATAGTAGTTCATAGTTTCATGTGAGAACATAGTGTTCTGATATGATCAGTAGAATCGAGTCCCTTAGTTGCTCAGAATTAACTGATTATAGTGAGGTTGAGTCTCAAGACTGATGGGAGTCACTCATCTATGTAAAAGACATCATTTCTTTTAATAGAATATTGAGAGCAGTGCAACAATAGCGAGGGTAGATTTTTTTCTCGGTGAAGGGTTTTCCACCAAAAATACTAGTGTCTCATGTGTTGATACTTTCTTATGTTTATGTGCATGGTTATGTTGCTCATATGGTTTACATTATTCTTATGATTTATGCATATATATCCAAAGTTTAATGAGTTACTGCTAATTAGTGTATGGGATTCAGTTAAAGTAAATAAATGGAAAAATTTGTGAATTAGTCACAATATTGATTCACCCCCTCTCAGTAATACTCAAAGGTTTCATGAGAGTGGAGTAGGGATTTGAAGTGTCAGCAAAAGGAACAATTTCTCTATCGAATCAGAGTTGGATCTTCCAATCGGAGTTGGGCGAGGATCATTGATCATGGCAGAGTTCATTAGATGATAGTCCGTAGATCCATGTGAGAACTTAGTGTTCAAAGTTTATTAGTAGAATCTAATCTCCTCGTTGATCAAAGTTAGCCATTTGTAATGAGGTGAGGTCTCCAAATTTATGGAAATCACTCATTTATGTAAAAGACATCAATTTTCTTAATAAAATATTCAAAGCAGTGCAACAATAGCGAGGGTGGGATTTTCCCCCGTGAAAGGTTTTCCACAAAAAATACTTGTGTCTCATGTGTTGATACTTTCTTGTGTTTATGTTCATGGTTATGTTTATCATATGGTTTACTTGCTTCTTATGATTTATGCATAAATATCCAAAGTTTAATGAGTTGTTTCTAATTAATGTGTGTGATTTAGTTATAGTAAATAAATGGAAAAAATTGTAAATAAGTCACAGTATTGATTCACTCCCCCCTCTAGGTATTACTCAAAGGTCTCTGATGGCCTAGGCTTTCCTAGCCTACTCTATCCTACCCTAGCCTTCTATAACCAAGTCTAGCCTACTCCAACCTAGCCTATCCTAGCATAACCTAGCCTACTCAAACATAGCCTATCCTATCCTAACATATCCTAGCCTACTCTAGTCTAGCCTAGCCTGCTCTAACCTAGTCTGGCCTACTCTAGCCTAGCCTATCATACAATAGGCTAGCTTAGCCTACTCTAACCTAACCTAGCCTGGCCTACTCTAGCCTAACGTAGCCTATCCTATTCTGGTGTAGCTTTCTCTCGCCTAGCCTAGCCTAGCTTAGCCTACTCTAACCTACCCTACTCTAGCCTAGCCTAGCCTAGCCTAGCCTAGCCTAGCCTACTCTAATCTAGTCTACTATACACCAACCTAGCCTAGCCTACCATAGCCTAAACTACTCTAGCCTAGCCTAGCCTAGCCTAGCTTAGTCTACTCTAGCCTAACCTACTACAATGTAGCTTAGCCTACTCTCGCATAGCTTATCCTACTCTGGCATAGCCTAGCCTAGCCTAATTTAACATAGCCTACCTAGCCTAACCTAGCTTAGCCTACTCTAACCTACTCTAGCCTATCCTAAACTATCGTCGCTAACTCTTACTCTAGCCTTCCTAGCCAAATCTATCTTACTCTAGCCTAGCCTAGCATACTCTAACCCAGTCCAACCTAGCCTAGCCTAACCTAGCTTATCTTATTCTAGCCTGCCTCATTCTATCCTAGCCTAGCCTACCTTAACCTACTCTAGTGTAACCTATCCTAGCCTATATTAGCATACTCTTACCTAGCATAATCTATCTAAGTCTAGCTTACTCTAGCCTAGCCTACTCTACTCTAGCCTACTAGCCTACTCTAGCATAGTAAAGTACTCTAACCTAGCCTACTCTAGCATACTATATCCTAGACTAGCCTAGCCTAGCCTAACCTATCCTATTGTGTCTTAGCCCAGCCTAATGTAGCTAGCCTAGCCTACTCTAGCCTACACTACTCTAGCCTAGCCTTACCTATCCTACTCTAACCTAGCCTACCATAACGTAGCGTACCACAACCTAGCCTAGCTTACTCTGACCTCAGCTAGCCTAGCTTAGCCTAGCCTGGCCTCACCTAATGCACCCTTCTCTAGCATAGTCTAGCCTACTCCAATCATTCTTAGCACAGGCTATCCTATCCTAGCCTAGCCTACTATAATGTAGGTTAACCTACTATAATCTAGGCTAGCCTACTCTCACCTAGCCTATCATAGCCTATCCTAGCCTATCCTACTCTACCCTACCCTAGCTACTCTTGCCTAACCTAGCCTAGCTTAGTCTTAGCCTACTCTACCCTACACTAGACTAGGCTAGCCATCTCTAGCCTACTTTAGCTTAACCTAGTCTACTCTAGCCTAGCCTAGTCTACTCTAGCCTAGCCTAGCCTACTTTAGACTTACTTAGCATACTTTAGCCTAGCCTAGCCTAACCTAACCTAGACTAGCCTAACCTAGACTAGCCTAACTTAGACTAGCCTAACTTAGCCTACTCTAATGTAGCGTAGCCTACTCTAACATAACCTAGCCTACTCTACCATAACTTAGTCTAATCTAGCATAACTTAGCCTTCTCTAGCGTAACCTAGCCTACTCTAGCGTAACTTAGCCTACACTAGTGTAACCTATCCTACTCTAGCCTAATATATCCTAGACTAGCCTACCCTACCCTAACCTATCCTATTGTATCCTAGCCTAGCCTATTGTAGCGTAGCCTAGCCTACTCTAACCTACACTACTCTAGCCTAGCCTAGCTTACCCTACTCTGCCTTAGCCTAGCCTAGCTTATTTTAGCGTACCTTTACCTATCCTACTCTAACCTAGCCTACCATAACCTAGCCTACCCTACTCTGACCTCACCTAGCCTAGCCTAGCCTAGCTTGGCCAGGCCTAATGTAGCTTTCTCTAGCCTAGTCTATCCTACTCCAACTATTCCTAGCATGGACTAGCCTAGCCTACTATAATGTAGGCTAACCTACTATAATGTAGGCTAGCCTACTCTGACCTATCCTATCATAGCCTAGCCTACTGTACCCTACCCTAGCCTACTCTAGCCTAACCTAGCTTAGCTTACTCTTAGCGTACTCTACCCTACACTAAACTAGCCTAGCCTTCTCTAGACTACTTTAGCTTAGCCTACCATAACTTAGTCTACTCTAGCTTAGCTTAGCCTAGCGCATTATACCCCACCCTATCCTAGCCTAACCCATTATACCATAGCGTAGCGTAGCCTAGACTATTATACCCTAGTGTACCCTAGCTTAGCCTATTATACACTAGTCTAGCCTACTCTAGCCTAACCTAGCTTAGCTTACTCTTAGCGTACTCTACCCTACACTAAACTAGCCTAGCCTTCTCTAGACTACTTTAGCTTAGCCTACCATAACTTAGTCTACTCTAGCCTAGCCTAGTCTACTCTAGCCTAGCTTAGTCTACTCTAGCTTAGCTTAGCCTAGCGCATTATACCCCACCCTATCCTAGCCTAACCCATTATACCATAGCGTAGCGTAGCCTAGCCTATTATACCCTAGTGTACCCTAGCTTAGCCTATTATACACTAGTCTAG
>APFE031562054.1:0-15204 GCA_000404065.3 Pinus taeda | reverse complement strand
TCTCCCAATCTGTTCATGAAAGAATGAATGATCTTTTCCTCCTTTTCCTCCTTTAATATAACTCCAAGTGACTTTTGGGTGATCCAAGTGACTTTTGGGTGATCTCTAAATCCAATGGCTGAAAATAGATTTAGATCAATGGCTGAGATTAAATGCACATTTAAATCTCACTTTCTATTTTTTAATTCACCCCACTTTAATAAAGACCCACTTAGTCATTTATTTCCAAAGTCACTTTTCCTTTCTAATTTTTCATTGACTTTATAAAAGTCACTTTAAAATTAGACTTAGTAACTTTATCACTTAAGGTCACTTTTAAATTAGATTTTAACTTTATAAAAATTATAAAGTCACTTTAGGAGAAAAATTAAAATCTTTTGGACACTTTTCCCTAGGCCAAAGATCAAAGCCTAAGGGAACCACCTGTCCTCCGGTACCAAATTTCAACAACACGTGTTCTCAAAATCATCCTTTTCATCATGTGAACCCAAGGAGGACTTGTCTTCCCGCTCATCATTTAGATTCTCAAGGTTTTGATGATGCTTAATGAAGGCTTCCTCTTGAATGCTTAATGCGAGGCATACTTGAAAATGTCTAAGAAAGCCATCAACGAACTCCTTAATGGATGAGATGCTTTTGTAGGAATATACAGGGTAAGTTCCTCAGATAGAACACCAAAAGGACACCGCTCACAAACAGATCACAGATCAATACACCAGTGTTTTGACGTGGTTAAAACCCTTAGAGAGGGAAATAGTCCACGGCCTGCGCCAACGTGGCTACTACAGGCAATTTATTAATAAAAGAATGAAAATTTACATAAGCTTCTCTCATGCACGGTGAACCTACAAATGACCTTCCATGCGCTTTAAATAGAATTCATGGACCAATCGGGTGTCAAGCCATGGATCAAGTGTCGGTAATACCGAGGAGAGAATGAACCGTCGGATCACTACATATCGTGACCGTCGGATTTGTAAGTTACAAATGTACATAGTAAAGAAACACACTTTACCTAACTCTATACTAGACCAAGTTATACTTAACTATTCCTATGTGTCGGAATATCCTAACATCAATGATGTTGGCTCATTATCTTCCATCCTTACACACACTTTGTCACTCAATTAATCACTATTTATCTCCATATTTTGATTTTGGTGTTAGACGATTAACCATTGGATTAAAAACCAATATTTTCAGTTACAATTGGGTACAATGATAGGTCATCGCTACATAGAGCCTCTCTTGATCAAGGGCCTCTTCCTCGCCCCTATTCCTTGCCAGACTAGTTTAATACGTGTGGGAATTCCCTCATCCACAACCACTTCATCGTTTTATTACTTTTCCGAAGGGACTTGATCGCATGACCTCTTGCGGCCAAGCTTACAAACGCGAAATGATGCTGATAATGTTTTGATTTTTCAAATTGGCACTAGGCTTAAACTATGTCTATCTTCACTTTTTGTTTGCACCGAGTATTCTTTTTCAACATTATATTTTTTTTGTTAAATTGGAACACTCCCTACCTTCAATTTTTTATTTGTATGTAAGGAATAGAATAATCTTATTTTCCTTACAAGTTTTAGCATGAAATCGTGCTCAATTAAGTCGATACGGTGATTGTAGTTAAAGATGAAACATTCAATACTTTTAAGTACTTATTTACATAGAGCAAATTTCCCTTTAATTCCCTTTAAATATTTCTTCTAACGATAAGGATTATTTTCATTTTCCATTAGCTGGAGCGGATATTCAATTAAGTCGATATGGTGACGGTAGTTAAAGATAAATCAATCAATGCATTTAAGTACTTATTTACATAGAAAAAGTTTCCCTTTAATTCCCTTTAAACATCTCTTCTAACAATAGGTATTACTTTCATTTTCCATTAGCTAGAGGCAACAAATCTTATATCATTATCTTATATCATTGATATGCGCCTTACAGTGGCCACATCCATAAGTAGAAAGTAACATGAGCTTGTAACCAAATTTAGTTCATTTGATTAACTTTTGTTGAAAGGTTAAAGTTAAACCAAGTTTTGACTAAAACCTATGTTCTTTAATTTCCTCTTAAAGGAGCTCACCGAGTACTTTAAGAACTTCTGTCTCAACAAACTTCAATTTATTTAACTCTGCTTATTTCATTTCAATTTAATTTAATGTAACTGATATGGTAGTACCCTCGATGGTAGTATTTAAACTATCTTTGCACTATTTTGTAGGCCAAATCGACTATTGCTTAAATGGCAAGAAGTGAGTTTTAAAAAAACCAATATTGGAATAATATATTTAATGATATAGAAGTCTTTAGGTTAAATTGAACTACAATTCCCTTTACCAGACTATGATTCTTTTATAAATGTATTTACGATATCGGAGAATAAATAGGAGAATAAATACACTTCATAACTTTGTTAGTGTTTTAATATATTAATATTTAAATAACATTATGGATTTAGCACTGTTCTTCATGTCCAAAACACCACAAAAATCAAGGCATCTCCATCTATTCAAAATACCCAACAACATGTCATGCCTCAAATGCAACACAGACATTAAAAAGAACCATGAAAAAATCAAATACAGAAGCAAATTTCTAATCTATTTAATACAATACGGTAACGATGACCAAAATGTGAAATATGTATTAAAGTCTCATTTCAGCTGCACAAGGAGGAAAGTCTGTTTCGAGAGTTTGTAGAATTGATCATATCTAGTTTAGTTTTTTTCCTAACTATTAAATCCCATTAACTGTTTTTTCTAACTGCTAATCTGACGGCACACAAATCTCTAATCGTCTAACATTCAATCCTTTTTTTCCTAACTATTAAAGCCCATTAACTGTTTTTTCTAACTGCTAATCTGATAGCACACAAATCTCTAATCGTCTAACATTCAAACTTTTTTTTCCTAACTGTTAAAGCCCATTAACTATTTTTTATAACTGCTAATCTGATGGCACACAAATTTCTAATCGTCTAACATTCAATCCTACGTTGCAGAGATGTACACGGTGGTAGGTGGGGGAATTTTTTTCAAAGAGTAACGCCTTACGGCATAAATATTCAAATTGTGCATATTCTTGTATGCGTTACAATTTATCTAGAAACAAGTAGATGAAGTAAATTCAGAGAGGGGCATCCATTCTAATTGTTGTAGAATGTATGTAGAATAGGGAAAACACCCCATGAGTTGCCACAAATCATAGGTATTCTTAATCCCTGTGTGTCTAATCACACCAAAGTCTATAAATCTCCTATCGAAACTATGTCTTCATATATCTTGCTCAATGTCTTCTTCAGTGAATCTATAACATGAAGATATTGAGGCACTCATATTATAATACTTGGAATTTAATGAGTATGTCAAACATTGTAAAGGTTTGCGATTATTCTTCCACCAATAAACATGAATATCTTGTATATCATTGAACAATTTCTCTGTTGTTGTTCCATACATATGACACTCACATCATGGAATCAATTGTGAAGTTGTACTCCTCGTAAACCTTTTCTCTTCCATGTCTTCAAAACAAAACAAAGAAATAATGATGTCCATGACATTAATGCTAAGATCTAACCTCTCCCATAAACCATCACCCAATATTGTATCCTTGAATTTGTTTGAAGCATTTTCTCTTGCTTTCTTCAAAAAGACCAATACTTGAAATAACGATGAAACCAATTGTGTGGTCTTGACTTACCTAATATTATCAACAGTGATGAATGAGCAGAAACCAGAGTATCCACAGTCTTCAAAAATGAAGGATTTGTGTATTTATTTTAGATTGTGAGGAAAATGTAATGGTTTTATACATAATTGTAGGTATGGTGTGCATCATTATAGTTTCCAATCCAAGCCACATCAAGACATATACATTTAAGTGCAAAATTAAAAGAATGAACAATGTAAGTTGTCATAAATATTTGTAGATATTTTGTTTTTACAATCATGTTGACAACCTTGCAAATAGGGTAATTATCTATGATAATTTGCACACACCAAACAACACCTACCTCTTTAATGACTTTAATGAAGAAACAACCTATATAATGTGCATCCTTGTATTTTCCAAGGGAATCTACAACTTTGAAGAAGACTAATCCATTATTAGATTCCATTCTTAGATGGAACCGTGAATTTTTTGAGTGGATGGCACATGTTGGATCCATCCATATATCAAAAAAATACTAACCCTTGATAAGGGCCATGATGATTTAGTAGGTGCTAGGAGTTTATTCCCCTATTTTGTGTTATTAACCAATGATGTGGTTCTAAAATTTCTTGAATTGGGAGAGACATGCCTAGTTGGAGCACGCTTTCTACCTAAACTAGAGGGTGAGTTTAAGAAAATGATGTTCTCTCATGTCACATTAGTGGTAGTGCAAACCTAGAAAAACAACAATATATTAATTTGGAGGGATGATTAGAGGTACTTACACAATGAATTCAAAGATGGTGTAAAAAAGTGAAATATAGGAAAATGATTTGGCTTTCTTAATATATAACTTTTATTTATAGAAATTGTTCCAATGTGAATTTTCAGTTTTCATAACATTGATATGTTATTTTTCATGCAAAATATAATGCAGATGCTTCCATTAGTACGTATTTAAATGGTAGAATATTGCTACAAAAATTTGTCAAGTTGTAGAGAATATTATTTTTCCAAAATTTATAATCTGAATTTTTATTTATTTTTTAATTATAAAACTCACTATATCCTTGAATTTGCAAGGCCTTATGTTGGTACAGCCTAAAGTATTTTAACACCAGCCTAGATCCATCTTAACTCCAGATCTACAGTGTCGAGATGGACCAAATCTATTTTCACTCTAAAAGAGGTTTGCACCTCAAAAGATTTGATCCCTCTTGGTGCTTGGCAAGATTCGGAAATTAAGATGGATCTAGGTTGTTTAATTATTAATAATTTGATAATTATAATGATTAATTTTATTTATTTATTTATAATTTCATTTTATTTATTTGTATTCTTATTTAATTGACTAAGTCAAAATGTTTACATAACATAACCTTACAACATATCTTCCATACTAGGCTAGAAAACGCTTCTCGACGCAATTATCAAACAATCACTTTTTTAGATTGTAGGCCTTAATGTCCTCTAGTGTACCATATATATATTTTTTACAAATGTTAATGCCTCAAAACGTTATAGCATATATTAAAAAAGAGTTAACACCATTAATTTACTTTAAATTTTATATATTTAGAATCAAAATAGTCAACAATATATGGGTATGTTTTCTTAGGGACAATAGATTTATCTAGCTGATAGAAAAATACCATCAAATATATGTACATATGTGCGTGTGTGTGTTTTCTCAAAAGTTGGTGTTTTCATGTGTTTGTAGCCCATAACACCATGATCATGATCCATATCCTATATCCAAAGCAATCAAGGTATCATGCCTGTAATATTTTTGCAAGGAACACATTTGTAGCACTAAAATCACATGGTCATGTCTAGCACCAGAAAAGTGTGTGTGTTCCTAGTGCCAAAATTGTGTGCATGTTTCTAGTGCAAGGAATATACATGCCTTCCTACAACTATTGACTTTAACACATGGAAAATGGTTGAGGTGGGGTTGTGGGGATGGGGAGGGTGAGAAAGAAAGGAATAGAGGGGTAAAAGGGATGGGAGTGGGGGTGGGGATGAGGGGAGAGAGTGAGTGAGAGTCAAATAGATAAGGAATAAGGGTGGGGAAGGTAGAGGGAGAGAGACATTTATGGTAAAAATAGGGAGGAAGAGAGATAAAATGTTGGAGGGGAGTTTATTTGAAGGAGGGATTGAGAGAGGGAGAAAGGGAGAGGAAGGGAAGAATAAGAGGGTGTGAGTGAGTGTGTGCGGAGGTGGGTGGGAGAGGATAGAAAGAGAATGAGAGAAATGGAGAGAGTTGAGGGGGATGAGAGAGGACGAGTGAGAGATATAGAGGTGATGTAGGGAGAGAGAGAGAGAATTAGGGGTTGAGGGAGTGAGGGAGTGAGGGATGGATATAAATAAGGGAAGGGGGGAGGAGGAGAGAGAAATTGAGAGAGAGAGAGAAAGAGAGAGTAAGGTGGGAGATGGAGAAGGAGAAAGTGAGGGAGATAGAGAAAAATTTGGAGGGAAAAGAGAGAGGGGGAGAGAGAAGGAAATAGTGAGAGAGAGACAGGGAGTGAGAGTCAGTGAGTGATTGAGGTGAGAGGTATAGAGATAATGAGGGAGTGAGGGAGAGGGAGAGAGAGGGAGTTAGATAAAGACAAATATGGAGGGGGAGAAAGAGAGGGAGAAAGAGAGAGAGGGAGAGATGTGAGGTGAGGGGTAAAGAGGAGAAACAGAGTGGGGGAGAGAGATAGAGAAGAAAAGAGGAAGGGAGATATTGAGAAATATGGAAGAATAGAGAGAGAGAGAGAGAGAGAGAGGGAGAGAGAGAGATAGAGAGAGAAATATGTAAATGGAAATAGAGAGATAGAGTGCAGGGGGATAAAAAGAGACATAGGGAAGGAGGCAGTGAGGGAGATAAAGATAGATATGGTGGGAAAAGAGAGAGGGTTGGGGGAGTGGGTGAGGAGAGATAGATATTGTTAGGGGATAGAGAGGGGAAGAATATATATATATATATATCTTTGTGTGTGTGGTGGGGGGATCGAGGGTTGGAGGCAGATATGATAGATAGAACGAGAGTAGGGAGACAGAGATGAAGTGAGGGGGAGATATAGAGAAGTACAAAGGGAGGGAGATAGAGATAGAGATTGAATGGAGACAAAAGGAGAGAGAGAGAGAGTCAAAGATATAGAGAGGAAATAAGCGAGAGAGGGGTTGGAACAATCATGGTTTCCTTAATGACAGAAGGGGAGTGAGATACTTGGTGTTGGGAAGTGACACCACACAACCAAAATCAGGGTTTCCCATGTAGTGCCACTCCTAAAGCTAGTAGCCCATAAAGGAGATCCCACAGAACTAAGGTACAAGAATAACCACCAAGTTGAAGCTAGGGAACAAGAGTACAATCCAAGCCCATTTTTTCCTTAAAATCCTCCCACTAATCCATGTCCAAATGTGCCCAAGAAAAGCAATCATAAACACCCACTTACATAATGAAAAATTATATCTTTGGAGTTGGAAAGACCACCTTCAAACATATGATCATAACAAATGGGCGAGGGCATGTAATGGTTGGCTCAGGTGGAACATCAAGCTATCTAGTGATTGCAAGGGGTTGTTGGTTTTATGCTGAAGACAAATCTATGAAACATTTCTCCTATAGGGATTCGGTGGTGAGTAATAGGTTGTTTTTCCAAATTTGATACATCCTTCAATAAATTGTTAGGAAAAAGAAAACACTTTATTTATAATATGATAAAAGTGATAATAAAATAAATTAAGAATATAATATTATTAATGTAATAATTAGCTAAACATTTAAACATTTATTATGAATAGTAAATATTCAATAATTAAACATGTTTTATTAAATTGTTGAATTTAGGTTTTTGTGATCCATATCAAGATTTTTTAGAAGAATTTTCCATGAAAATCACATCACAATTCATTTGTCGATGCGTTTCGAACCAACAAGTGTGGTTCATCATGAGGACAAGTTGAAGAGCTAGACAATGGTTGCAAGATAAATAAGAGAGCAGATCATGTAATGACTATATCTGACCAGGAACGACTACATTTGACCAGAAAATGGCTACAATAGATTGGGAAATAGGACGGGACCAAGAGAAATGGAAATGGACCCAAAATTAGTTAATTAATTAATTAGTTAGTTTTATATTATTTCTTTTGTAATTGCTTGTATTAAACTAAATCAGAGTAAACTAAGAACTGATGGGCCCATCCCCTCGTTACACTCGGAAACCTTAATGAATGGATATAAATTATTTGAAATGATTACAATTGTTATTAACTATGTGATTAGTTTATTCGGTGGTTGATTACAATGATTTATTAGATATTTTCGCTCCCGATATTTATGGCTCGTACCAAAACCATTAGATCTTGGACATGTGTCCATTCCTCAGTAATCTCACTCCCTCTTTGGTAAATGATCCGAAAACCCTATTCTCCTGGTCATTTGCCCGTCATTCTGTTGGAGGTCGAGGGTTTTACTATGTGATCCTTCTTGTACGATTTCACTGTATGGTTATGTTGTTTCTGTTGCTTCGGTTCGGTCTTCGACCTGGAGATCTGATTGGCTTCACTGTTTGTTAAGATACACTTGTTTAGTGTTGGTTTTATTTTATTCTTCCACCTCAATGCTTGATAGACTCTATTATGGTATGGAAACTCGCTTATTTAAAAAGATTGTGAAATTTCTCTGTGTGTGTGGTCACAGTTGGTTGTTTGCTAGATTGTGCGACTATTCCTTTCTTGGTTTCTTTGATTCAACCATTCTCAGAGTTCACTAGTCATATTGCTCTGTTTTTTTGATAGGTTGTGGTCTCAGGGGTCTTCAGCTTCGGTTTCTTCTTCAACGGTAAAGGTAAGGTCTCGTTCTACGCCATCATTGTTCTTCCCTTTTTACACAGTTTTCTGACTCACTTGCTCCTTTGTGAGTAGAGGGACCCTCGGTGACTGCAACCTCGGTGCTCTGTCTCTACACTGGTAAGCTCGAACCCTTTGTTTCCATAATTTTGTTCCTCGTTTCTTCTATTCCTGTCACGTAATGTTCACACCTTGTTGTTGGTGATTTTGTTGCAAGCGGGTTCGTCCTAGAGGTCTTGGCTTCGGCTATGTGGCGTATTTGCTAGACCCAAGTAGGGTCACTCCTTGTTAATCTTTTTTACTTGCTTGTCTCTGTCACTAGCTTAGAGTATGGTTAGGCTAGTCTTTTGTGCGTGGAGACTTTTGTCTGTCCGGTACAATGTGGTCGAGTCCTTTAGACTTGCATTGTTACAGCTCTGGGCTATCGCTGTAGGTTTTTTTTTCAGTTAGGGTTTCTAAACCCATCCTCTATTACACTCTCATTTGACTTGTGCAACGTTATTTTTGTATGGACTGTAACATATATTAAACAGAGATTTATGATTACTTTTGTGAATAAAAAGAAAGGGTTTCTTCTTCAGGAAATGCCTGTATTATTGGTCTCTATCCTTGCTGTTTGGAATTTGTATGTTTCCAGGAACTTCTAAATTCGCTCTTTGATTTAATGGTACTGGGACTATTCGGCCACGTATATGTAGTTTCTTCTGTGTCTTTACTTGCAAGGTCTTTCTGACTTGTCGGCTTGTTTAATTGATGCAAACAGAACACTATGTATGCTTTGTGGAATAGATACAAGAGAATTAGCTTTTACTATAACAAACAACTCAATGTAATAATCTATAGATGGACAGATGTGGGATGTTAAAATGTAACTTGTGTGCTCAGAGATATTTTAATATTATTTCTCTTTCTCAAAAGGTCGAACCTGTTACAATGCATTCTATCTCCTTTTCAATAATTTCCTGGAAATAGTTTCTCTTAACTGTTGTTAGTTACATTTTGATAGTTCATTTTCAGTTCTAAAATTGTTTATTTCCTTACGTTATGATCTGTAAAAGTTAACATGAAAAATGAAAATAATTAACTACAACAGTTTGTTTAGTTTCAAATTTTATCTTCCTAAATGTTATTTCTCTAAGAAATTAAAAATAAATAACAAAAGAAACGAAATTAAAGTGTCCACTTGAAATTTCCTCCTCAGTCCTCTCAGAGACCAAATGACCTTCTGTCATGATGACCCTCGTCAGCTAGATGCTCTTGCATCAGGTTCCCGGGGTAATAAAAAGTCATGGATCCGTTCCATGAGCTCCTCCACAGAATAACCTACCTTCTGTATTTGTGTCGCGTCGAGCCACGAACTGTCCTCGATAGGACGGTTCTTTCACTTGACAAGGTACTATAGATACTCCTTTCTGTGAGTTCACTTGGCCACCTGTGTGTCGAGAATCTTCTCGATCTCATGGGTTTGAGCCGAAGGCATTTGCCTCATCCAAGAACCGCTTTCAACCTAGGTATCCCGTTCTGGCCATATCACATTGTCATCTTCAGGGTTGGCAGTATATGGGAACAAGTCTGCCACGTTGAACATAGGTGATATGCCTATATCTGGTGGCAGCTGTATTTCGTAAGTGTTAGCTGAGAATTTACGCAGAATTTTACAGGGACCAATCTTCTTAAATTTTAGCTTGTTATATGCACCCTTAGGAAACCATTCTTTGCGTAAGTGTGCAAGGAATTCATCCCCTACATTGAATTGCACTTCTCATCACTTTAAATATGCCTGTTGTTTGTATTTATGAATGTTGTCCTGCAACTTTTATTTCACTTGCTCATGTAGGTCATTCATCGCTTTGGCGAAATCTTCCCCATCAACACTTCTCTTCTCCAATTTTCCCAAATCCCGCAACTCATGTACTCTATGAGAATGCATGCCATACAAGATCTGAAATGGACTGTGTCCGGTGCTGTAGTTCGGTGAATTGTTATAAGTGAATTCTGCTTGACCAAGTGCACAATCCCATAACCGTGAATTTTATCCAGTTAGGCTCTGTAGCAGGTTCCCCAAACTCTTGTGCACCACTTTCGTTTTCCCGTCAGTCTGCAGATGATATGCAGAGCTGAAGTTCAATTGTGTATCCAACTTCTTCCACAGGGTGCGCCAAAAGTGTCCCATGAATTTCATGTCCCTGTCGGAAATAATAGATCTGGGTAGGCTATGTAATCTAACAATCTTAGTGAAAAACAGGTGAGCTACATGAGTGGCATCACTAGTTTTTCGACAAGGGATGAAATGCACCATTTTCGAAAACTTGTCTACCACCACCATCACTAAGTCATAACCTTGTTGCGTTCTAGGTAGTCCCAAGACAAAGTCAATGTTGACTGAGTCCCATGGTCTACTTGGAACAAGTAGTGCTGTGTAAAGTCCGGTGTTTTGACTGTGTACTTTCGCCAATTGGCAGACTTTACACCTACTCACATATCCTTGTACATCCCTTCACATTCTTAGCCAGTAATAAAAGTGTCCGAGTTGATCTAAAGTTTTGTCTATACCGCAATGTTCGGCTAGACCTCCATTATGCTTCTCTCGAATAATTTTTTCCCTCATCGAACAATCAAGAATACATAATTGTCCCCCTTTAAACAATAGCTTCTCTTGAAAATTGTAGTCCAACCATGGACTATTGTTCCTCAGCAAGGGATTCTGACAGGCTTCATAAGCCTCTTTGAAATCCGCGTCGGTCTAATACAAGTCTTTCAAATGCTCAAAGCCTAGCACTTGTATCGTACTTTCCTGTAAGAGCAAGGCTCTTCTGCTCAACGCATCTGCCACCTTGTTGGCCTGTTCGTTGATGTGTTTCAACATAAAGGTGAAACTCTGCAAATATTCAACCCATTTGGCATGCTTGTGGTTCAATTTATGATGTTGCATCACATATTGCAGTTTAGAATTATCAGAAAATAACACAAATTCACTCCCCAGCAGATAGTGTTTCCAATGCTTCAGTGCTTGGACAACAGCATAGAATTCCTTGTCATAGGATGAATACTTTTTCCTGCTCTTGTTCAACTTTTCGTTGAAAAACGCAACAGTTTTGTCTTCTTGGCTGAGTACAACTCCAATAGTTGTACCGCTTGCATCGCAGTGAACCTGGAAAAGCTTATTAAAATCTGGTAAGCTTAAAATTGGCCTTTCTGTAATTTACTTCCTTAAGAGCTGAAAGCTTTTCTCTGTTGCCTCGGTCTAATGAAAAGGTTGACTTGCCTTTTTAATAGTTTCCAACATAGGTGCACAGATTTCGCTAAAAATTCTTATAAATTTGGGATAAAAACTCGCCAGCCCATGAAATCTAGATACCTCAAATAGGCTTTTCGGGGATGGCCAGTTAATGATTGCCGCAATATTTTCTGGGTCCATCTTCAACTCGTTTTCTACAATTACAAAGCCCAGATAAACCAATTCTCTTTGTAGGAAAGTACATTTTTTCAGATTTATCAGCAACTTATTCTGCTACAATTTCTCCAAAACACTTCGAACATGTCGAAAGTATTCCTCCTTAGTCTTGCTGAAAATTATTATGTCATCAAGATAGACTATCACAAACTTTCTGATGAACTCTTCCAACATTTCGCTCATCATTCACATAAAAGCACTAGGGGCATTACTCAAACCGAACGGCATGACCAGCCACTCGTACAACCCTTCATTGGTCTTGAAGGTTGTCTTCCACTCGTCTCCTTCCCTGATCTGGATATGATGATAGCCACTCTTTAGATCAATCTTCGTGAAGTATGCTGCCCCACTCAGGTAGTCCATCATATCTTTCATCTGTGGTAGTGAAAATCTGTACATAATGATGATTTTATTGATGGCCCTAGACTTTGTGCATATTCGCCATTCTCCTCCTTTCTTGGGACTGAGAACTATTGGTACTGCACAAGGGCTCAAAATCTCCCTTATCAGCCCTTTATCTAGCAACCCTTGCACCTGTTTTCTGATCTCTTCATTATCTTTGGGGCTCATCCGATATGCTGCCTTATTTGGTAGACTTTCTCCAGGTATAAAGTCGATATGATGACTAATGCTTCTTTTGGGAGGCAACTTCTCTGGCAAATTTTCAAATACAATATCACTAAACTCCTACAGCATCTTCTGAATTTCTGCAGGAAAATCAGACATTTCTGTGTGCAACAACATTGTCTTTTCCCTCCTCACAATAGTGTAGTTCACTTCACTTTCTTTGATCTGTTTCAAAAATTGTTTTCCAGCCATTAGCGCTTTCGTCCCACTTGCTTCTGCTATCTCCTCCTCCTTGATGGGCACAAGTGTGTGCTTGATCCCATCTTTAACAAACTTGTAGCAGCTCGTCTTCCTGTCGTGTACTACCTTTCAATCACACTGCCATGGTCTTCCTAGCAGTATGTGACACACGTCCATTGGCATAATATCACAAATAACCTTGTCTTTATGCCTGCCAATGTGGAACTCAACTTCACACTATTCGTCAACCAATAATTGGTGGCCTTTCTGTAGCCATGACACCTTATAAGGGGTGGGGTGCTTCAGCTACTTCAAACCCAACCTCTCTACCATTTCGATGGCAACCAAATTATCCGTACTCTCATTGTCAATGATCAAATTGCAACATTTCCCGTGCGATTTACAAATTGTCCAGAATAATGCCTTCCTTTGGGTTTGTTCAGTTGTTTCTTTGGCTAGTTTCAACAACAATTTGTTCAAAACTAAGGCTTCCCCTGTTTCCGGCACATTTTCTGCTTCTTAGGGCAGTGCCTCTGCTTCCTCAAGTTGTGCAACAAACATTCCTCTCTAGCCAGCTTGTTCCGCTTCAGGGCATTCAAAAGATCTTTGCTCCCATTTGTGGCACCTGTAGCACTAATAGTTAGCTACTCTACCTTGGCCATTCCATCTTCCTCGCTGATATGGCCTACCACCTCTAGTATTGTCTCCTTTTTCTGTTGTTCCTGAAGCCTTGGAGCTGCTGCCCTCTTCAGTATTACTGGCAGTTCATCCTCTGCCATAGGACTGTCTTTATCCTCTGCCAGTTCCCAGTTCCCAGTAATCTTTTCCTTAGCCTTCACAACACTTTGGTAGGCTCCTTCTATATTTTTCAGGGAAAGAATGTTGATTTCATCCAATATTTCTAGTCTCAAACCATTTACATACCTTGTTGTTTTCTCCGGAGTGTCCTCAGTGTAACCAACTCTTAAGTTTACCCAGTAGAATTCTTTCGTATACTCTCTCACTGTCATCCCTTTTTGTCTCAAATTTTGCACTTGCCGATGCAATGCAATCTGGTAATCCTTAGGCAAAAGTCTGCCTTTCAGCTTGGCCACTATCCTTGGCCATTTCTTTATTGGCAACTTGTTCATCCTTCTTCACTCCGCTTGGACACTGTCCCACCACAGGGCTGTGTGTCCTTTCAGCTTTGTTGTAGCGAACTTGACTCTCCGATCATCACTGACCTCTTCACATTCAAAATACTTGTCCAATTCGCTAATCCAGTCCAACAAAACTTTTGTGGATAGGCTTCCATCGTAATTTTGGATCTCCTATTTGGGCTTGCTACTGGCCAACAGGACCGACCTCAACAACCTCATTTCCAGTCCTTCTTCATCTGATCCATCTGTTGTAACTATGGCTTCTTCTCGCTGTCATCTCCTACCTATGGATCTCTTCTCCTCCTTGCTTCAACTGCCTCCAAACGAGCAGTAAGGATCCTTATTTCTTCTCTCAGTCCTTCTTCTACTACTTTGAGTACACCTCTCCCATGTCCTCGTCTTCCAACTTCCATGTCTATCATAGCACTTCCACTTTCCTACTCTTATACCACTTGATGGGTCCAACCCCTCGTTACACTCGACAACCTTAATGAATGGATATAAATTATTTGAAATTATTACAATTGTGATTAACTGTGTGATTAGTTTATTTGGTAGTTGATTACAATGATTTACTAGATATTTTTGCTCCCGACATTTATGGCTCGTACCAACACCGTTAGATCTTGGACATGTGTCCACTCCTCGGTAATATCACTCCCTCTTTGGTAAATGATCTGCAAACCATATTCTCCCGGTCATTTTCTCGTCATTCTATTGGAGGTCGAGGGTTTTACTATGTGATCCTTCTGGTGCGATTTCACTGTATGGTTATGTTGTTTCTATTGCTTCGGTTCTGTCTTTGACCTGGATATCTGCTTAGCTTCACTGTTTGGTAAGATACACTTGTTCAGTGTTGGTTTTCTCTTGTTCTTCTTCCTTGGCGCTTGATAGACTCTGTTATGTTATGGAAACTCGCTTATTTTAAAATATTATGAAATTTTCCTATGTGTGTGGTCATAGTTGGTGGTTTTGTTGGACTGTGTGATTGTTCCTTTCTTGGTTTCTTTGATTCAACCGTTCTCAGAGTTCACTAATCATATTGCTCTATTTTTCTGACAGGTTGTGGTCTCAGGGGTCTTCAGCTTCGGTTTCTTCTTCAACGATAAAGGTAAGGTCCCATTCTACGCCATCATTCTTCTTCCCTTTTTACACAGTTTTCTGACTCACTTGCTCCTTTGTGAGCAGAGGGACCCTTGGTGACTGCAACCTTGGTGCTTTGTCTCTGCACTGGTAAGCTCGAACCCTATGTTTCCATATTTTTGTTCCTCATTTCTTCTATTCCTGCCACGTAATGCTCAC